>VYZQ01030236.1:148416-201923 GCA_013400655.1 Mystacornis crossleyi
AAAATCCAAATACTTTTGTGTGTACATTTGGTTGTGTCATTCTGTGGAATGTAGTGGCACAACAACCTGGAAAATGCAAACTTGAGTATTCCTCTAGCTATACTGCTAAGGGAGAAGATCTTACTTTGTTTTTACTATGTAACGGAGTTACATAGTAAAACTACCTATTCATTATTTATGTTGAACAGGAAAATTTTCCTCGCGTCTTTTGTATCTTTGTATTTCAGATAGAACAGGAATTAGCTGGTGTAAATGCACTTAATGATGGCATAAGTAAAAATTACTTTCATCCTAATGCATTTAGCACATGGGAGATGAGAATTCAATATCTGCTCTGTCACTTTCCAGCCCACTTGTGGGTGATTGAAAGGGATAAAGAGAACAACTGGATTAAGCTAAATGCAAACTGCACAAGGCAGATCGATCCATCTCTTGAAAGAGTCGGAGATCTCGCACCACGCAAACATCAGCCTCTCTTCAGGATGGCCTCCATCACCTCGTTGAGGTCCTGAAGAGCCCTGGAGGTCTCGAGAGCACTGCCTCAATTTCAGATGTGTAGGGTTTTCGCTGGATTCTGAAGTTGAGGGGCCTTAGTGAGGCACAGATGGGACATACTGATTTATTGTGGGAGTCTTTGCTTCGCTAACTTACTTTACAAAATTGGTTTTATTTGAAATGTACCGTATGAGATTGCATGGAAGACTGAAGCTTTTTTTTTCCGCTGTCAATGTTAACGGAAGAACCTTTCATTATTATTTTATAGCTGTAGTCTTCATAGGGGGGTTGTTGAAATGTTGGTCTATTCTGGTTTTTGTAAGGGTTTTCAAGTTACTTCCATTAATGTAAACTTTATTATGGCTGTGGGTTTTTTAGGAATTTTTAGAAACTAAAAAAATTGAGAAGATGATGTTTGCTGTTTGGAAAGACCCCTGCCTTGCTTACTAGAAAAGCTAGTTGTAGATTTTGTACCATACATTAGTACTCAGAGGTGCATGTTTCAAAAATTGATGAACCTTTACTAAGTTATGTCTTCTGAAAGTATTTGATCTAGAATAGATAGGTCAGAAAGCAATAATTGCAGGCTACCAAGAGCATTTGAAGGGTGGTTTATGGAATATTCTGCTGTTGCGGAAATATTTCTCAGGAAGTCACAGTGTGACACTGTTGGAATCAAACATTTCCACATTTAAAAATGCAACCCAGGTAATTATCCTGGAGTGCATAAATGGTAACTTCTTTATTAAACCCATAAGATTTTTAAAGTGAAAAATGTTGACTTAACAGGTATACATTTTTTTAGCACAAACTGCCTTCAGGGTGGTTCTGCAGTGGGGTTCATTTTGCAGTGTTGGAGCTGACTGGTCTTATTAATAGCCTGTACTCGCCTGTGGAAGCCTAAAAATGGTATTGCAGTAGTCTGATGTACAAAGGACATTGTACGAGTACTGAGCAAGTGTACCTGCATTCCTGGCAGAAAATAACCATTTTTCCCTTCTCCCCACAAAATACGGATGGGATGCTAATATTTGTACGGACATATAAACCACCTTTATGCTGTATATTGTCATTTTAAATGCTTTTGTTTTCTCCTTTTATGTTACTTTCATGCTGTCTGCATGATGATTCTTTAGGGGATGGGCTCAAGTCAGTTCAGAGCAAAACAAAAAAAGAGGAATTAAGTTGACTCTTCTGTTTCCTGTCTGTTTTTGTATAGATCACATCACAAAATAAACATTGTGTGATACCCAGGTTTTCATTTTGTGATTAGCTGAGAATTTTTTCTTGTTCAGCAGGCTTACTTAAAGGCCAGCTGATAGATTGTGCTGCTGTCACTATATTGTACCACTTGATTTTATGCCTGATGTAACTTATTCATTAATTATTTTAGGGAAGTTTTGTTCTTTTTCATCAACTGTGTCACAGTGTTAGGTAAAGTCCCTTAATAAAACCCTTTTTTGCCCATCTGTTTGTTCTTTAAACATCTAAAGCATTATTTAAATGATGATACCTTTGTGATACTACAGTAACACTTCACTCAAATAAGATTGGTTTTCTGTGTGTGAGATGCTCAGAAGAGATTTGAGAAACATCCCAATTTTCAGTTCACTCTCTAAATGGATAACATTGTAAGGCTGAAAGGGAGACAGGTGCAGAGATAGAAAATGACTCAGCTGAAGTTTTAAGGCAAATTCCTGAAAGTGCCCAAAGCAGGAGCTGCGTCTCCTGTGTCCCATGGATATTCCCTTTATCTTTCCCTAGGAAGCATATCAGTATTGTGGAAAATAGCTTGGCAGACATTATTTTGTGCCTCTTGTCCCACAGCAGCTCTTATGGAGCTGCGTCTTCATTCCCTCTCCCTGCACATCCACCCCTGCCCACTCCAGTGCCGCTCTGCTCCTGAGTTCTTCCCGGCCTTCCCCTCCGCTCCCACAGCTTGCTTTGGTCGTTGGCATCAACTTTATTTGCTCATCTCTTGTGTTTCTGCACATTTGTTCTGGCCACCCCGGATCCCTGTGTGCCTCTGGATCAAGGCAGCTAAAATAATCTTCTCCTCTCGCTTCTGCTGTCACGCCACACTAACCCCTCACGGCTTCCTTTATTCTTCCACATCAAATTCAAGCAAGCACCGGGCTTTGAAAAGGCCACGTGGTAGTGCCCTTGCCTCAGACACTGCATCCATTTGCTCCACCCGTGTTTCTGCCATGGAGCAAAATGCCTTTTGAGTCTCCAAGTTCTCAAATGCCAGCCTGTTTCCCTGGTTGCCACGCATTTCCCTTCTGCATTAAAGACCTGCTGTCTCTTCAGGAGTGCTTCTGTGAGGCTTTACAGAAATGAAATAATACAGTTGTGATTTAAGCCTGGTTTAACTGGCTGAAGAGAGTGGAATGTATTGGGAAAGTTAACCTCTGCTGTGCATTTCTGCTGTATATCCTGAACTTCTTGAGCATGAGAATGCACCCAAACTTAGAGCTGTAAGAGTGGTCTGTGATACAGCACACCTAGGAAGATCTGAAAAAGCTCAAACCAATTGCTTGTTTTTCACTAGAAGAAAAATTCCAGTCCTGTTTAGGGGAAAAGAAAAAGTAATGAGATCTCTCTTGAGAGTGACACCAAAACTGCTTCCCAAAATAAAAAGAAGAGATGCTCGTAATAAAGGCCCATGACAACTCACCAAGATTATTTGGAGAGGGTAAAGAATGAAATTTGAAATGACTTCATTAATAAGAATCTCAAAATGAGTGCAGGACAGCAGAGAAGAACAAATTGGAAGTATGTAAATACATCCTCTAATAATGCATTTTATTTTTGCTTCATTCAGGCCAGCACAATTACCTGTGTGCGGGAAGGAACGACTGTATAATTGATAAGATTCGGAGGAAGAACTGCCCAGCCTGTCGATTACAGAAATGCCTGCAAGCTGGAATGAATTTAGGAGGTAAGCAGAATATTAATAGTTTGGTCTTTTAATTTGATTAGGTGAAAACATTGGAAACGTGCAGCCTTTTTACAGTTTTGGCAGCTGCATAATCTCAAAAGTTTTAAAGTGGGATTATCCTGAAGAGGTGCTTAATAGCTGGTAAATTCTATTGTCATTCTAAATCGGGGTTTGGAGATACATATTTTATGTCACAGAAAAAAGAAAAGTGGGTGTTTTATGATGATAGTAATTTTAGTAGAATACCATAAGCTAAAAATGTTAAGGTTTCAAGTATTGCATGAGGGTTTTTTGGTTTTGTTTTTTGCGTTTTTTTGTGAAAAGCGTTCTCTTTAATACTGAAAAACATATTACACCATCATGAAAGCAAATTCGCACATAGTGAGACCTCTCAACTTCTTTGGTGCTTATTCAGCATTTTTATTGATTCGGTTCTGTGACTGTAAGAACGTGCAATAATTTTGATGATGTTACTGCATTGTTCATATACCAGCAACAACAAGGCAAAATCTTTTCTTATTAATTATCAAAAGCATACTGAAAACAGTACGGTAACAGAATTTATAATAGTTTCTTTTCTGTTATTTGAATTCCTCTCTGGTAATGTCTGCGTGTTTCTGGCTGTGCTTCAGGGAGTGTCTTGTCTCAAGTCATCATCTGACCAAACACTTCTACAAACGGCTTTTTCCCACCACTCCTATGTTTATTGTGTTGTCTGAGAACAGGGGTTTGGATACTGCTGCAGTTCCTTCCCCTGATGTACGGAGTTACCCTTTCCTTGGAGTGTTTTCACTGTACAGAAACCTACAACATGGTCACATCAGTTCCTCCCTATCTCAAAATTCACTTTTTGTCCTCCTGGACCTATTCTCCTGGCAGCTGAGTTTAGTTCTACAGATTTAGCTGCTCATCTTTAATAGCTTATAGACAAAGTCCTGGTTCCTGCCTGCTGCCTTTTTCTACCTCCCAGACTTTTTTTCTGTCTTGTCTCCTGGCAGAAACACTCAAACAAGCCACACCTTACTTTTTCAGACAGAGCAGCCCTGTTGGGCTCTTTCAACCTCTTCCCCAATTCTGAGATACTGCATTGCATCCCAGACCCCTTATTTTCTTTTCCCAAGGGAAAACAGGGCCAGACTGTGGCATGCTGGGGAGGTGACAGCTTTCCCTTGGTTTTGATCTGTGCTGTTCAACCTCGCAAAGGAAACAGAATGCCTTTGTTTGATGAAACAGGAGCTCCATGGCAGCAGCTCCTTCATCCCAAAACACTAGTGCTGCAAATTGGTGTGAAGCCGGAAGGTCAGCTCTTTGGAGTGCTGGGAACGTTGCTGCATCCTACTGGCAGCTGGTGTGGGGCATCCTTCCTGGGCGTGCCCCGTGCAGTGCCAGGGGAGCTCCAGCAAAACCCAGGGCTTGAGAACCTTAGGGCCACGTGCTGCTGTTTCCTGCATCTGCAAAGTCATGAGCTCGTCCCTACGATGTCCAGGTGGGTTTCAAAGGATGTGTTCACATGATGTCCTCTGCAGAAAAGCAAAGCAGGAGGGAAACTTTGCTAGAGGGGGTTGCTTCTTTTTTTGCTTCTTTTTCTTCTTTTGTTTAATATTGGCTGGAATGCTGTAAATGAGGAATGCATTGAAAAATCTTCCTTTTTGTTGGAGCTTGTTAGACTGCTGGAAATCATAATTAGTGATCTGCATTTATTGCAGCTGTGGGCCCGCACTGTAAGAAACACATTGAGGTACTGGAGCGAGTCCAGAGAAGGACAGTGAAGCTGGTGAAGGGTCTAGAGCACAGGTCTGATGAGGAATGGCTGAGGGAGCTGGGGTTATTTAGCTCCTTAGAAAAGGAGGCTCAGGGGAGACCTTTCCATTCTCTACAACTCCCTGAAAAGAGGCTGTAGCAAGGTGTTGGTCAGTTGGTCTTTTCTCCCATGAAACAAGTTACAGAATGAAAGAAAATGTTCTTAGGTTGTGCCAGAGGAGGTTTAGATTGGATTTTAGGAGAAATGTCTTCACTGAAAGGTTGGTCAGACACTGGAATGGAATGGGATGAGCTGGGGTGGAATCACCATCCCTGGAAGTGTTCAAAAAACGTGCCGATGTGGCACTTGAGAACAAGGCTTAGTGGTGGACTTGACAGTGCTGGGTTAGCAGTTGGACTCAATGCTCTTCAGAGGTCTTTTCCCAGCTTTAATGATTCTGTGATTCTGTGACCTGGAAGGCCAAATCTGCCTCTGCAGTGTACAGCTGGCAAGCAGTTGAGCTTTGCAGTTTAGCTGTTTCAGTGATTTTCATCACACAGAGGAACTTCAGGTGAAATTCTCACTCCTGATTTGATCGCTTTATGCCACATAAAGGAACTGAAATGTTGTAAGGGAGGTCTTTCCATCACTGCCATGAATGGGATGGCAGGGGAACAGTTCTGGATTTCCATGCGCTGCAATGCGTTCTGCTTGGTCAAAGAGGGAAAGGGCAGGTTGGAGGGAGAGGGGAGGGCTGCCAGAGAGAGGTAAAGCACCTGCAGCCCAGAGGCAGCGTTACTGTGTAGAGAGCCCCCAGGGCTCCCAAATCATGCTGATGGACCTTCCAGCCTTTGAGCCAGCCCAGCTCTGGCAGGAAATGCTGGGAGCTTGAAGAGTTTTCTCTGCTGAAGCCATCTGTTTCCAGTGGTGAGCTCTGCACTGGGCATCTACAGAGGGGCAACACAGCATCTCAGTTGTGGGAGCTTCTGTGTGTTGTTGCAGGGCATTTCTGATATGGTGGAGATGATCACAAAAAGTGGAGGTGGAAATGGCAAGAAGAGATATTAATTCATATTTGAAAACTGTGTTTTTCATATAAAATGCCAAGGTTTGGTACTAAATGACTTTTTTTTTCATATTTAAATTGAAGAGAACAAGTATGGTCATATTATGAAGTTACATTTTGGGTTGTAGTTTCATGTGGCCAGCCTGGTTTTGCCAAGCATATGCATTACTCCAGTAAAAATGGGCTTTTACCTGTTCCTAGCTTGGACTTACAGGTGAAATGGGCAAGTATTTTATTAGGCAGTATGATCAGTAAGGAGCTGGAGAAAAATTAATTTATAGATGCAATTTAGTTTAAAGTTCTCATTGCAGCACAGTAGTCTCTAGCTGTGTCAGACCGTGCTGTGCTGTGCTCCTGGTGCAGTAGGGCCGAGCTCAGCTCTCAGCCTCCAAAGGAAAGCAAATGTAAAAACAAATCACAGACTGTATCAGAGGTGCTGATGTGCTTGGTGCATGAGAAATAGAGCAGGATGATATGCGAAAGGGTCGTCAGCTTAGCTCAGGGCTGAAATGTCTGCAAGCTGCTGAAACCATGGGCACTTATTTTCCACTTGTACATAACTGTGATGTTTTTCCCCTAATTTAAAGAAAAAAAACAAAACACCAAACCTCCTGTTGGTCTAGAAGAAATGTTGCATTGGGGAAAAAGGTCCTGTCTCCCATGGGCTGGAAGAGCACTTGACTCTCCTTTGCCACCCTCCCCATGCACAGATGGGAGTGAAGGACCCCAGGCTGCCCCCACCCAGCTCCTCCCACTTACAGAAATAGGGGGGTTATGAAGCAAATTTTGTAATTTGACAGTTTGAGATTGTCTTCCTGCTCTTTCTGAAGATACTAATCTCTGTAATGGAAAACTGGAAATCAGAAATAGCATTCCATGTTTCCTGCAGCACATTTTTGCACAATCTCCGATTAATCTACTGATCTTTTTTCTTAGAGTTTTTTTTTTCCTCTTTTGGTAATATTCTTTCTCAATATTTTTTAAATAATAACATAGAGTGCTTTTGTATTCCGTCAGTCTTTCAGGTTTGTTTTGATGGCATATCTTCTACTTCCCAGCATGCTAAATTTTTTTTTTCTAAATCAAAAAAAAAAAGAAAAAAGATTATTTTGACTCGTGGCAGCATGCCATGATTAGGCACCTTGTAAAAAAATACATGTAATTCAGTGATACAAAATACACCTTCTCATGAATGCTCAGCCAAAATAATTTGGCAGTTTTATTGTTTACCTCCTTGTTTTGTTTGTTGAAAAATTGGAGCATTTTCCAAGCTCTTACATCCTTTGATAATCTTTAGAAAATTATTCATCAAGTCAGCAAATAATTTACCTAATTATGTTATTTTCTCGATTTTTGTTTTGATTTTATAAGAAGCATCTGCAACCTGTAATTTCTGCAAAGCTGAAGTTGCCAAGTATCACGTTAAATCATTCTTCTCATTTCTAGAAGATATGTGTGTGCTCTGCAGACAGCTATATCCCCTTTGGCAAGTAGGACTCCAAAACTTTTTTGGGAATCATATTTTGTTTGTTGTTTTGTTATCTTTTTTTTTTTTTTTTTTTTTAACTCCCGTGACATATGCTAGGCTTAATTGTTGGAAGAGATTCAGAGTGAGCAACTGCACTATGAAGGTATGCTGGCCCATTTTTGGTTTATGCTCTTTTCAAGATTCTGTAATTAATTTTCAGTTAATTACGGACCAGAATGACTTCACGGATTTGGGAAGTTTCTTCCAGCATACGCTGTGATTGGATTTGGCAAGGCTCTTCCTTTTGCACGAGACGTTTTCGTTTGGCTCCCACCTTGTGCTGCCATTCCTCGGTTGTGTCTGTCCCTGTGGTGGCACTGGGGGGAGTGTCACAGTGAGACTCCCAGTCCCGCACTGGTGCTCGGCACTGGTGCTTGGCATGGGGTCTTATGCCACCACCAGTTGCATTCCGTAAGGCACAGCCCCTGGGATGTGTCCTGCGCTGCCACCAGGGTGGCACAGAGCCTCCTGGTGTCACTCCTGTGTGCCGAAGCCTGGAGAAGGGGAATGTTTTATATGGTGTCACTTGAGGGGACCGCCACCCCCCTTTCCTTGGCAGCTTGGTCCTCACCCCTCTGATGTGACCTAGTGACCAGGCATGCTTCCCTGTTCTGCACGATCAGAGAAGTCCCTCTTCTGCCATGGGATGTGCCATACGTGCAGAGGGGACAAAAATGTGAAAGATCAGTACCATGCAGGGCTGGAATCCTTCCCTGCCTCAACTCCCCTGTGAAACACTGCCAAGACTTCCCGGCATTGGTCTCCCACAGCAGCAAGGAGCAGCTTGCTCAAGGACCCTTTGGATGTGGAAGGGACATAAAATAGATTTCAGCTCGCAAATTACACAGTTCATCATTCTGTCTGCAGAGGCTGCCTGTGAAATCCGAGTCTTGGGTCCACGTACATTTACATATGTAAGACACTTCATGCACAAGATGCTGGGTGTGATTTGTAGGCCTCGCTGGCAGATACCCTTATTTTTTATACATTGAAATATTTCAATAATCTGAAAAATACGTTAAGAAAACCAGTAATAAGATATAGTACTTCACCTTTTTGCCCAGCTTTCTATTTTCTGTTTAATAACTCATACTAGTAGGGTTTTAAGCTGCAGTGTTATTTTCAGTTACTGGAGCTTATGTGGTTCAATATTATCATTGTTCATATCTTTTTGAGAAAAAAGAAAGGGAGAAAATCTGAAAACTTGGGGAAAATGTGAATGCAGCGAAAGTGTATCCTCTTAGTTTTAAAATTTTCTACTAATCAAGATTGCATAAATTTTAAAGGAAAATTGTTGTGGTGATATTGGCTGGTAAAATGCCGCGACCTTCCAAAAGCGTCTCTGAGGAAATCGCTCTGTGTATCCAGCACAGTTGCATACACGTGTACACTTTCACATGGGATAGCTGATCAAATAGGCCGGCGATGAACGAGCAGAGAGAATCCTCGCATGGGGTTCCACAGGAGAGATCTTTAATGGCTGCACACTCGTGCAGGGTTTTTCAAAAGTGCTGCGAGAGCAACAGGGGTCTGGGGGAAGGGGACCAGTCAGAAAGCTCTGAGGGCGTAACAGAACAGAGCATTCTGGGGAAAGCCATCTCAGTCACCATAAGCTGGAAAGGGACCTAGGACTTACCCATCGTAGGACTCCCTTCATTCCTCATTCAGCAGGTCTACTGGCCTCCACAGAAAATAAACCCCTTTGTGTAAGACACAAGCAGTTTGAGGCATACGTATGGTTAAATTTTATTTTTCATTTAAACTTCAACTGCAAAGTATGTTGAAATGCCATTAACTTTAATGCATTTTTATTTGCATTTATTCTGTAGCAATGTCTTCTGAGGGAATCTAGTCAATAACTTTTTAACTTGAACATTCAGCTGGGTTTTTGTCAGTTGTTTCAGCAGACTTTTACAAATATAAGCAGGTTGGAAAAGACCTTTAAGTAAGAAATAATATTTAAGTAATAGATAATAATTAAGTAATAGATAATTTGCCTGTTGCTTATAACCATGCTGTTGAAGATGTTGTAGGAACCAATTTGTTCAGCAATTAACTTCTCCAGCTTTTGTGTCCATCTTATTCCATGTGTACTGCTCTTGCCCTGCTCTCAGTGTGACCCTCTAACTTGCTGACTTGAATCGTTCTCATGAATGGAATGTTTAGATTGGATGTTAGGAGAAGTTTTTCCACCGAAAGGGCTGTCAAGCAGTGGAACAGGCTTCCCAGACAGGGGTGGAATCACCATCCTTGGAAGGATGTTTTCCTTAAAAAATGTGTAGATCTGGTGCTTGGAAAAGAGAGAGAGATATAGTTTAGTGGTGGACTTGGCAGTGTTCGGTTAATGGTTGGACTCAATGATCTTAAAGGTTTTCTCCAACCTAAATGATTCTGTGATTCTTGAATATTGTAGATAACGATGAGAACAGTCATATGCTACGACTATTAATAAATTATTTGTGAATGATGGTTAAAAATGCAAAATTTTAAGAGGACTGGTGATTTCAGAGTAATCTCTCGGGCATCGATTAAAAGCAATAATGAAAGTGCGTCCTTGTACTTGGAATTTTGCTGATGATTTATTCCATGGATGAAAGCAGCTGGAGAAGATGCACTGCAGTGGTGCAAGAGCTCACAACTCACATGCAGCAAGCAGTCCCTGATCAAACTCCTAATTGGAGTTTGCTTTGTTTCTTCGTTTTTTTCTGGTTCCAGCTCTCTCTTCTGCAAGTGCCCAGCTGCAAGCAGCACTTGTCTTTCCTCCAGGAACAACCTTTTCAGGCTTTTGGCATGGGGCTGCTGAACTCCAGACTTCCCTGTTCTATCTGCTGGACTCCCCATCCTACCATTCAAGATGCAGCGCCCTTGGCTGCCAGCCTTGCAAAGGAGCTGCATCTCTCCTGGGCTCCTGCTGGGAGTTTGTCCCAGCCTGCCTCGTGTCCTGCAGTGGTGCTGTGCACGCAGGCTCTGGGGGTGTTGTCTCATTTCGGCTGTACAGCACTCCCTGAGCAGGCCCAGAGGCTGCTCTTTCCCAGAGCTTCGTATTCCGTACACGGTTCCTTGCTTTGGTTCAAAACACAAGATGGGTGATCACAGTTTTCCGAGAGGAAGATTTTCAGCATTTCTGAAAGTTGTTACGTGCAGCTCTTGGTGATGTTTTGTTTTTTCCTGAATCACCAAATTATCACTTCCACAGTGGTATTATTATTACAACTTCCTTCCACAGTGCTGTAAGTCCATATCCTTCTTACTCTTCCTCACAGTAAAAAGTGTAGTCTTTGCTGTGAAAACCTGCCTGTGTCTCCTCTTCCTCTTTTTCCAGAGCTGCTGGTTGTCACCAAAACCCTTTTGAAACCTACCCCTGTGGTCTGTGATGATGTATTTCCATTACTCACTTCCCCATCAGTGAGAGAAGCTGTAGGAGCAGGAGGAACTTGTCCTTTTGGCTTTCACCAAGCTGTTGCTTCAGAATGACAGAGCATGGAGATTTAACTTGCTATGCTTGCAACAACCTTGGTCAAAGTAGGGTGAGCTCACAATGCTGAATTGTGGGGTGTTTTTTCAATTTTATTTTCTGCTTTTCCCCCTGCCCTCCATTCCCAAGTTCATGGCTTTTCATTTTTAGTATCTGTGTTTTGCTAAAGTAAGTGTGAGGTGTGGCAAGCACACCTGGCTCAAAAAGCAGCCCTTGGAGTTCGATGTTTGTAGGAAGAACATTTCTCAGCAGATTAGGAAGGGAACATTGAGCACATTTAAGCCTTAGAAATACACAGCAGCGAGAAACTGGTGTTTAGCAAAGAGGAAGGCAAGATGAAGGCAGTGGATGGAGCGTTGCTGAGCCACCCAGTACACATCTTCCTGCACAGTGGGGCTGTGATTTGTGTGCTTTCGTGGTTCTCTGCCATCAGCTTTCCCAGATCATACATATGGGTAATGTTAGAGATTTGCCATTACCCCAGAAGAATGGTTGATATTGCATACAGAGTGTTTTCACTAATGTTCACGGTGATTTATTGAAGCAGGAGATTAACAGGGTCATACTCTTCTTTCTTTTTTAATGACTAATCATTAACTAGATAGCGAAAAATATGGCCAAGATGACTGCAAAAGATAAACAGCCAGCTTGTATTTCACAGGTAGTGTTGCTGTTCTGGGAAGCGGGGTAGATAATTTCTAGAAGACCAGCAGCATTCAGTGTATTAGGAGTAAGGTCATTTGAGAGAAATCTGAGTTGATAAAAACTGGGTTTATGGAAGTCATACAGCTGAGGAGACGAAGGATCTCAACATTTTTGTTCCTCGGGGAAAAAAATCAAGTGGGAATGTGGTAATAATATATTCAGAAGGACCACGACCCAATAATAACATATTCAGAAAGACCCAAGAGGGAAGGGCAGCACTTACTAAGCTTAGTTCTAGCAAGAACAACAATGAAATGCTCTTTAGCACGGAGTGGAAGCACTCAAGACACGGAATGAGAGGTGCTGTGGTGCAGTTTGGTTTTGAAGGACTCTGAAAAGCTTGTTGAGAGCTCGAGTATCCAATGCAAATACGAAGTTTTATACGTGGTAAGTGTCTATCAGGGTTTTATCGTGTTGTGATCAGGATGAAGGGCACATAAATCATGTAACAGAGATGGAACGTTGGGTATCAACCCAAATAAAAGCAAGAGAGAAGACTTGGATGAGGAGTGCCTGCAGAAGGTTGGATGGGAATGGGAGTCTTGGGAGGAACGTTGTCACTTGGCACAAGGCAGAAACCAGCAACCATAGCCAAGAGTATTCAGTCTGGTACAGTCAAAATCTGTTCTCCAAAGTTTCCTTAGCTTTGTTTGTAATCCAGTTATTACCAGTCCACGCAGTTCAAGCTGCTGGTGTTTCATTCCTACAGGTGTCTTGGAATTGTAGGTGATCTCCTCTCCACATTTGTTGTTGACATTTTACTGCTTGTCTTTATTTGATGTCAAATAGTATAATCAAAACCACTGATGCATTTAGTAGACAACTCTTAGCTCAAAAATTATTGAATTTGCCATATGTTTGAAGAATGAATAAATAATCAGTAAAAAAATGAGTTTTGGGAGCATCTGAAAAGGACTGATTAAGATTGGCTTTCATCAACATTATAATTTACTTTTGTAAGCTTTTTTTAAAGGCTTTGTTTATTGGATGATTTAAATATTTAGTAAATACATTTCTTTTGAAATTAATGAAGAAGTACAAGACGGTTTTATATACTAAAAACGATAATGTGAGATTGTGTTATGTCATTTTGGGATTTAATATTAAATATATGTGAGGGGAAATTTTCATACTTTAGCCATTTCTCATTAAAAAGCTTTATCAAAACCAGCTTGATTTGATTTTAACAGGAAACCACTAATTGGCATTTGGTGAAAGTTGTTCCCACACAGGGAGGAGTACCCCTATGAAACTGTTATTTTTCATTTAATTATCACTTTGAGGATTGCTGAGAAACAAGCAAATGTGTTAGACATTTTCCCTGACAACCTAAATATTCCTGTAAAATGCACTTTGGATCTCAGCTTTCTTTTATCACTTTTGTCCGCTGTCTCTTCATGAATGCTTAGCCTGAAACTCAGCTTTAAAAAGGGATAAATTCTCCCTGTCTCTTACCCAAACACGCCCCAGTGCCTTTCCCTCTTAACTGCCGTGCTCATCAATGTCCCAAATGCTAGACAGGCTGATAACCTGAGCTTCATCATTGAGTCAGACCTCAAAATACACAAGATTTGATCTGGGCTTTCACCTGGAGTTTTCTGAGACAGCTGCTGTGTGCAAGCACTGGTGTGAGGTGCCACCTCCCTGCAGCTGTTTGCATTTCACTGCTCAGCATCTCGAGCCATAGTTGTAATCAGAAGAAAATATGGAGTTTCCATTAAAATAGTATAAGATTTCTCATTAAGTGGGCATGTAATTACTCAAAGTAGTATTCTTGTAGAGTGGCTTCTTGTTATACTGAAAGGACATCCAAAGTAAGATCCTGTTGACAGTCTAGTAGTAATTGTAATGATTACCTGTATAACAAAGTAGAGACTAAATATGTAAATCTACATATTCGAATCAGAACTCAAAAGCGTCTTCAGCTGCAGTGTTGGAAACCAACGTGATGGAATTTTTGGTACAGTGCAGTGGGATGTTGAGACGTGCAAGTTGAGGCATGGAGAAATGGGATACCTGAGAGCAGAGGGTGAGGGACTGCAGGGAAGAAAGGAGCACAGTTGTGTGATGATTGTAAGTTAAAGTTAGAGTCAGCGAGGTGAAATTGTTGCAAAAACAGGCAAGTCTTATGTGATGCCAAGGAATCACTGTTTCTTGTCAGAGCTGGCAAGTGTGGGCCTGATGATTGTGTCTGGTTTCAGCACTTCTGGGCAGGGTGGTGGGGATGGGGCAGCCTTGCAAAATTGTCACGGATGTTCCCGTGCCAGTTGGTGGGATGGCAGTACCTGCGGTACCTTTGTGAAGGACATGTCTCTCATCTCTTCTGGGACTTGTCTAGCGCGAACATGTTTACTGTGTCCCTTGGTAACCTATTCTGTTTTTTCACACCAGGTCTTCACATTTAGAAAGGTTCCTTTAAGATCTAAAATTAATATTCCTTCCTGAAATTTCGTATCATGTGTCTGAAGAAAGGTGTATACAGATTAGAGACTGTCTAAGGAAGAACGCTTAGGAAATAAAAAAAAAGAGTCAAAGAAACTCATTTCATGTTAGTGTAGAAGGGAGAGACATATTAAGGAGGTCATGATATCAGTCTTTCAATTCAAAAAGTGGTGTAAAAGAGGACAAGGATGATAAGTTGTTCTTTATGGCCACTGGGGGAATGATGAAGAGAAATCAACTTTACTGCAGAAAAAAAATGATGCAACATTGGAGATGCTGGGAGAACACTGAGTGGTTAGATGTTGGAGGAAGATGTGGGATATTATGGAATTCCCTTTATTGGAGATTAATAACATACTGAGTGGGGCAAAGTACAGTAGATCCTGCTCAAGGCGATAGGATAAACTACTTTAGATATATTGTTTCTGTGCTTTACAGGCCTGTGCTCGAGCAGCACTGCACTACGTCATATATTAGTCTGCTCCAAACAAAGCAAAATGCAAACACTTCTGAGGTTGTTCTATAAGTAACCAAAGTAACATTTATCTACTTGCAATGTGTTTTATTAGGAGTTTAAATCCAACTGAAATAAAGAACCAATATGCATCTAGGTGAACATAACGAAAATAGTACACAATTACTATTAAAACGTACATCAGAAGCTCTTTCTTCCATCTGTGCTGTACCTCCCTTTTTGGTATCCAAATGTTAAGCAAGAATAAGAATTGCACTTAATGGATGGTCCTGGCTCTTTGCAGGGTCTGACCAAAGGCAAATAAAATATGACATTTCCATAGATCAGACTTCATGCACATTTACTCCTTGTCTTTAAGATGTCTGATCCTGTCAGATTAAAGTGTTATTTATTAATTAGCAAGCAGTATGCCAAACTATGTCATTGTTTCAGTTATGCCTTCCCTTTCATTCTACTGAATTCAATCACTGGATTTGAGCTTATTGTCCAGTAAAACTTCCTTCTGCCAGTGGAGGATAAGAAATGCGGAAATTTTCATCGCTTTGTTAATTAGACTATTGATTCCTCCGGCTCAACAGTACAGCAAGTGATAGCATTTTCTATCACTTTCTCGTCTGGGTCACAGCTGTCAGAAACAGAGCTAAAATTTATTTTGCTGTGTGAAGCCAGGACCTTTGTTTTCTTCCTCATCGGCTGCAGTCTTCCTTTCTTTGCATATTTAGGCAGACTACTAGATCTCTTCAGCATATCCCAAACGCCACTGCAGCCGTCACCCTTGAAAGGCCTCTGCTTTGCAAGAGTCAAGTCCTTTTGGCAGTGTCTCTTACCTGATAAAGTAATTTGTGCTCTCCTTTTAAGTCCCTGTGCAAGTTGTCCCTGTTTCAGTAGTTGCTTTTCATTTGCTTCCTCCCCTTGGTCTCTCCAGTTAAAGCAGTGACTCATCTGCTTGCCCGTGTGCCTCCCAGATTTGTACCTGATCCTTCCTCTCACGCATGGCACAACAGCAGTTGGACTCGTGGATCCTTGTGGGCCCCTTCTAGCTCAGATATTCTATGATTCTAACAACTTGGGGTCACATTGAGAGGTTCTTCATCTTCTGGAGCTACCTGAAAATCAGTGATTTGCTTCCCAAAGTGTGTGATGGGTTTTATGGAAGCTTTAAGGTCCTATCTTGGTTGTTCCTTGTGTGTTTCTGAAAGGCACAAAATGTGCCTGAGTGCACTTTATAGGGAAAATGGGATGAAGCTGTAAGATCTTGTTTGCATTACTGCTTTTTTATTTTATTCCATGCATTTCTAGGCATATGTGTGTGCGTATATATGAAGTCTGTATTATTGTCTAGAAATTTCTCAGCAAAATCTCATTCCCATTGTGCTAGACAACTAAGTGAAAAAACGTCTGTACCAAGATAGCTCAAAATTTTCATGTCAAGATACAGCATATTTGGAGGAAGGGAAAACACTACTTGTGGTAGCAGTAAAATAGCTAATGAGAACAGCTGTCAGCTCATTGAAGTAAGTGAGGCAAAGTCACCAGGCAAACATGATGAAAAGATTCAGAGGAAAGTGGCATTTTGATGGAGCATTTATCTCTACAAAGGTGGAGGCGCTGGATGAGGGCTCAGAGAAGAGTCTACCCAAAGGCTGTCAGAGCTGCCTCCAGGGGAGAATTGGCACCTTTGGTAACTGTGGTGCAGCAAGGTCCTGGAGGTTGATTTTGGAGAGCAGAGGCAGGTGGCAGTGGCAGGGTGTGCAGGGACACCCTCAAGCATTCGGCATGGACTGGAAGGGACAAAGCTGCCAGCTGCAGAGGTTGGGAAGGAGGTGATGGTTGTAGCTCAGGTGCGGAGCTCGGGCACTGGAGTATGGACCCGAATGGAGGAGCCCAAGTGTTTGAAATGCAGGTGTTCACATGGGTACAGAGCCGCCACGGGTAGAGGTGGTCACAGTGGGTTTGTTTTGCAGCATATTGTCCACCCTCGGGCTGCCTAGACCACGAGTGGTACAGTACACACTTAGAAATGATCCCAAATTATACCTCGTTTGAAGTGCCTATAGTGACCATCCCCCCCGCCTTTGTCTTTTATGTTTTGTGTATTTACTCCACTTGCTGCTCTCTCCTCTCCTTTACATCTTTTTTGAATCTCCACCACTTTCTGTTTCCTCTGCTGTGTCCATTCTGGTTTCCCCTCTCCCTCCACTAATGTTCTCTGCTTTACACTAGAGGTAGCATAGGTTCTTATAATGTGCTTTTGATATCCCCTATAGATTCAAATACGCGTAGAATGTAATAAAGATCTGTAGGGTCAGGATCAGTTTGGTCCTGACTCTGGCAGAGCTTTATACATGTGATTAAATAAAGATCTAAGTCGTGTCTTTAGGTATGCAAACAATAAATGTTTTTCTGGACCTCAAGGCAAGCTCTGCATATCGTCTTTAAAAAAAAATAAATTTAGATTCTAGGGGATTGTCATCACAAGTCTTGTAATTCATCCTACATAGAACTATAGCTCATTTTCTAAACTTCATATTTAGCTTACTTCTTTACTTTCAGAGTACTGAAGTCAGCATGAATCTGCAGAGCATTTTACATTGTTCATTTGCTAAATTTGAACACTAGTACAGTTCTACAAACAAGACACTACTCTTTTAGGAATCTGCTGAATTAAATCATAATATTTATGGGATTTTATCTACTATTAAAAACATTTTGTTCTTTGATGTTTCTGGATCCTATTTTTTTAAGAGCAATACAATGGAAACTATTAATTTTGAGCCTATGATAAATAGTGATTGGGTGTGTGGAGTCCATAACTTAATCTGTGCCTATTCCCTGGGCACAAAGGGAGTATATTATATACATAATCTACATGTATTATCTCCCTCTAGACCCAACTTGTATAGCATGTTTAAGTTTACTATGATATTTTTAAAAAGAGAGTAAGGTAGTTTGCCTATCTTGTAACTACCCTAAGCATGACCATTAAGAATGAGGAATGCCATAGATTTGTAGCTGATGCTCACGTTAATTTGTATTTGTAAACGAGTTTACAACAGGGCCAGATAAATGTCCTGTTTCTGGCCCTAGTGTAGCATTCCCTGTTGCAGATCACTAGACACCTATTCAGCATTTTACAGATGGCACAAAAACTCTTGAGGTGGCAGGATCCCTGTTTCAGCTTGGGGATAGGAGACTTCCATGTGAAGGGTTGATACTCAGGTCAGGAACCACCTGACCAGCTGACTTGTGGCTTCTGTGTTCCTCTGTTATACAGTACTTTATTATTACAGCTACAGAGAATGGCTGTTGGAAGTGCCTTTTTAAAGTCCAGGTTTGTGGCTTTTCAAGTGCTTCACCTAATTGGAACACAAGGACCACCTAAAATACTCTAACAGAAGTCATGAAGTCATGACAGATATTGGAGATTTTAACCTCAGGTACATCTGCAGTGTCTTTTCTCATTATTTGTTTTTCTTTACCTATTGCTCTGTGTCTAAGGTGATTTAAAAATAGGAAAATTATGATATTCTGTCTGCAATCACACTGAACAGGAGGGGCAAGAAGTGCTGCAGCCAATCCTGCACTGCCATGTGGATGAAACTTTTGTCCTAACCCCAGACGGGCTTCAGACTTCAGCTTTGTCACTTGAAATGCCCCGTGCTTGCTCCATCCCCTGGTCTGTGTGGAGAGACAGGGATTTTGTGAGCATTTTCAGGGAGTAATCCTGATGAGCATGGCTTTTACTTTCCCATTCTGAGGTGGCTTAGTCGGTTTTGGAGTTGGTATTGGAGTGAGAGCAAATGTGGAAAACAGCTTTTAGAGAGCGACTTGGAGTATGTACTGCTCAGAGTTTGTATTTAATCTTTACTTGTTGGTTTCTGTGGGAGTTACCAAACCAGTTGAGCTACAGCACTGGAATGAAGCCAAATGAAAAATACAGTTTTCTTCACTGTAAACATGACTGTCAAGCAGTAATGTTTTTCTCAGCTTCATTTTAAAAGCATTATAATGGAAGAAAATGAAACTAAAACACAATTTTATGCCAGTTTTTATACGTGGAAGAATGTTTTTTTTTTCTTTTAATAAAAAACTCTTGGAGAAGAGAACATACAAACTTAAGTATGTGATCAATTATCTGTGTTACAAGATACTTGATGGAGTTGGTAAACCAACACTTTTTTTTTTATTCTGGTGTAGTTATGGTGCAAATGCATTTTTTTGCCTCTGCAAACATGAAAGTTTTGTAGACTTCTTTATTTTTAGTCCTGCTTTGATAACAGAAAAAAAAATAGTGCCTGATAAAATTAATGAATAATAGCAGCAGACACTAATCTCTATCCACTCCTTCAGGCTTATTTTTAAACTCTCTTTTCAGTGTTCAATGGCTCTGTTAACTCCTCATCAGACATTCAGCTGAGCTTGCTTATAGTTGCTTTGCTCTTGGGATTTATTTTGTTGAAAAATCTGTAAGTCCTGCTTTGCCTTTCTAAGATAAGTGCAAACTATATTTAGTGCTCGCAGTGATTTCAGCAGGACACCCTCGTGTAGGTGCGGCTGCACCAAACAGGGAACAACTGCATTTTCACTTACTTTTCAGGATTGAACTTTCCAGGGTTGTCTGATTTGCCTGTTACTCCCTCTGTTTTATTTTGCAGAGTGAGGAAAATACTTTTTTTAACAAAATGATCAGCTGCTGCTTTGTAAAATGGATTTTTGGGTACCAGTGTTGAAAATGACATCTTGAAGAATGGATGTCGTATTCATATAACTTGATATGCTGAAGGATAAAAAAATCCTTCAATTGTGCTTCATTGTTTGAATGAGCTTTTTTAAGAATTTCATAACAGAAAGGTAAGAGAGAGGATTTGAACAGACTTTTAGAAGGATCTTCTCACAGTTCCTGTGTCTTGAAACAGAATAAGCTGCAGTGAAACTTTGCTGACAGATACTTGTCTCGCTTCTTCCTTATAACTTCAAATGGACAGCTATTCATATGTAATGTGTGCTAATGCTTTTGATAATTAGGAGGTTTTTAAGTAGATGCAGTTAGCTGAACAGAAGAACTTCACATTTTATTAGGAGCAGTACCTTTTTATTTGCATATTCAATCCTTTTATTAAAAAATTCAACTTGCCTCGCTTGGTCTGTATGTCTGCAGGCATGGAGAAAATAAAGAATTCTCGAAAGCAGACATACATCCTGTAAGTGAATCAATGAAATTAATTTCCTTCACCTAATTTCCTCCAGCTGTCATAAGGAAAAACAATAGAAGTTAAACAAAGATCTCTGAAGTTCTCTGTGGGTTACCTGGGGGTTGTTGGAGCTGAGATCCACCAGGAAGATCCTTCGTGGTGTGATGGAAGCAACTGCAAACTGATGCTGAGGTTTTGGGCTCCCTGCTCCATGCAGGACGTGCTGCAGTAGCAGTGAATTGTATTCATCTTTTGAACGTGATAGTCAAGGAGCATCTCTTTGAGCACCTTCAAAATCTCATGTATGAGTAGTAACATCACTGTTTTCTGTAGCAGTGCCTCATGTTTACCCTGAAAAATAACTTTTTCCATTGAACCTTGGGATGAACCACCTCCTCTGAGTTCAAGGTACTGTCCGGGCAAGGAAGCCCTGAAAACAACAGGCTGTTGTTGCACTTGGGTGTGCATTGTCCTGGACCCTGGGTGTCTGTATCCTGCCTCGCGCGCTCGCAGCCGCTGGCTCTGGGCAGGCAGCCCCAGCGTCAAGGAAACAGCGAAATGTTAATGGCTGCTCTCACCAGAAATGGTCTGAGGGCAGCAGCAGCAGCTCCCCTGTTAAGGGAGGGTTCCTTAAAACACTGCTTTGTAGAAGAGTAATGAGGTGGTTCTGTGGGTCTCTTTGGGGAGTTTTCTGCACCGCAAATGAGGGGAGCAGGAACAAGCTCATAGAGCAAGCTTTGAAAGCTTCCCAGGCGGCAGTGGTGTGGCATGCTGAGCTGGAGTGGAAGTGAATCTTTTGGAGAAGAGGAGGGGTGAGGTGGAGGTTGTCCAGAAAGGATCCTGGAACTGCAGAAAAGGGGTTATATTTAAGGAAAGAGAGGGGAGGGGAATTGATGACAGGAGAAAACTTGAGGAGGTGAATTTGGGGAAGGAGATATGGACTAGGAAGGGACTATTTGCAATAATATTCCTAGTGAGAGTGGGATAGGCTTTTATTTACTGATGACAGTAAAAGGAATGTTGTAATAATCCAGAGACAGGAAGATAGAAGTCCAGACAAGGGTTTTAGCTGTGTCCAGATAGATAAGAAAGACTATATTTGAGAGAAGTTACTCTGAAAGAGCTGCGAACATGTGAATGTAGTTCATTTTTTATTGATTTTAAAGATTTTATTGTTGTTACGTTTCCTTGTCACAGAAAGGGTGGTGATGGCCTTTTGGTTTGGTTCTTTGTGTGTGTGTTTTTTAACAGCATTGTCATGATTTTTAATTCCAGTTCTTTCCTCATGCTATGGCAAAGTTGGGAATGGCTGGCCTCTCTTCAAGGAGTGGAAGCACCATAGCATTGCTGGCTCCTAAGAGTACTTAGTAAAGAAAACTATGGCAGGTAGCATTAAAGAGAAAAAAATGGAAATTAATAGAAAAGGGAAGGCAAATCATCAGAGACATGTTGATAGCAGTGTGAAAGGTCGTACATGAGGTTCAGTCTTTTTTCTTTAAGTGGATAAATACTTAAGCAATATTTCAGAATTACTCAAGGGAAGGAGGCAAAGCTGTTACGGACGTATCAAAGCAGCAAAAAGAAGGGGACTTGACTAGCTTGGGCTGTTCAGAATGGATTGACTACATTTCAAGTTGAAGCAAAAGCTTAGGAGGGCTCTGGGTCTGCAAATATTGTGCAGATTTCTTTTGATGACCAAATGCAACGGAGAACATGAATTGCGGTCTTGTAGGTGATAAGCGATTGCAGTTCTGAAATGTTTAGTTGGCACCGACCACAGTAACTAGGATGTTTTCTGCACGTCTGCGTGGAGGCAGATAGTGGACATTCTGTCATGTATAAAAACATCCAGTAAAGCAGTGAAAATGAGCTTAGAGGTGTCTTTTGGTCCTTTTTCCAGTGTGACAATGCTGCAGGCAGTGAGGTATTTCTTAAGGTCCCGCACCTGTTTCGCTTAAGAACTTTGAGATTATACTTCGGCTTCCATTTCTTATATAAAGCCCAGGGTTTTGCTGGCCTTCTGTACTGACTTGGTTCTCATGCTGCTCATCTTCACAGCCCGGAAGTCCAAAAAGTTGGGGAAATTGAAAGGGATGCACGAGGAGCAGCCCCAGCAGCGGCAGCAGCAACCCCCGCAGAGCCCCGAGGAAGGGACGACGTACATCGCGCCCGTGACCGAGCCCTCTGTCAACACTGCACTTGTCCCCCACATGTCTGCTATCTCACCAGCACTTACTCCCTCTCCTGTGAAGATCCTTGAAAGCATTGAACCGGAGATCGTGTATGCAGGATACGACAGCTCAAAGCCAGACACAGCGGAGTACCTGCTCTCCACCTTAAACCGCCTGGCCGGCAAGCAGATGATTCAGGTGGTGAAGTGGGCAAAGATACTTCCAGGTAGGACCATGAGTCATCTGGTGAGATGTCAGTTCGCTGTTTCCTTTAGCTCAAAGAACTATTTGCTTGACAAACTGCATCTTGAATTCATGGACTTTGCTGAAAAAACCCGCAGTTGGGGGGTGTGAGATGAACCTCTGAGAGAAGATTGTTGAGTTTTTTCCTCATTTTATGCAATGTTTGTTTCATATGTCTGTGATTGATATTTAAAAAGCTTTCATTCTCAATAATAGCCTTTTAAAAAGAAAACATGTTTTTTCACTAGAATGAAAAATTACGGTTTTATTTTTACCGAAGTAGGAGTGCTGCTCTTGTTCGTGAATACTAGAAAAGTAGTAAGCAATGTGCTTGGTGATGGTTTGACCAGCCCTTGAACTTCATGGCTATTTTCTGGTTTGATCTCTAGGATTTAGAAACTTGCCTCTTGAGGACCAAATTACTTTAATTCAGTATTCATGGATGTGTCTGTCATCGTTTGCCTTGAGTTGGAGGTCGTACAAACATACAAACAGCCAGTTCCTCTATTTTGCTCCAGACCTGATCTTCGATGAGTAAGTATTCCTTAATGGCCCTTTTCAGTGCAGGCTGGAAGGATTGCTGTCTATTTGGTTTTTCAGACATACTTGCAGTCTAAGAAAATTCCAGCTAATTCTGGCTTAAAAAGCAGCTGAAGTTTTAATTTTTTTCAGTGACTCACTTTTCAATTGCCAAAGCTTTGATTAGTGCCATCCACTTCTCCTTATGTATGGGGATGTGTTCTCAAACTAGGACCATCCCACTGGTTGGAAATGTGACTGATACACAACCACGATTTATAGAAAAGAACATTTTTTTGTATCTACTGGAGCTTGGAAAAATATCCAACTTCTAGGAAATGTGAATGTTTAAATTACTGGGGTTTTTCAGAGCAGTCATATAATGGTGCTTTTGTTAACAATATACAGCTGTTCAATGTGTTTTCTTGACAGTCTTAATTACCCTTCTTTGCAACCGTGAAAGAAGCCAAAATGTTTTTTCAGTAATGAAACATAACTTCTTTTATGATGCATTCAGACAAAAAGAAGGATCAACCATTCCATCTGAGTATGTGTGTTCCTTCATATTTTATGTTTGTGTGTGTTTAGTGCTTTGCTTTTGATGACTATAATTTAATTTCTGTTCCATTCTCCTAGTGTTTATTACAAGACAGTAAAGTCAAAAATCTAAGTGAATGCGCAGGCAGTCAAATGGAGTTTACATCATTTGCTTATCCCAGAAGATTGGGTGTTTTTTCTAGAGGTAAAAAGGGGACATAGTCAATAGGATATGGGTACATTTGGGGGAAAAAGAAAAAAAAAAAAGGCAGGCAAAGAATTGACAAAAAAAAAAACTTACTACCTAATCTCCTGATGCATTTTGAAATCTTTTTCTTGGAAAAGATGCTTTGTCGCTGTCCATCTTAATAGTCTGTCTTTGATTTAGGAATTCCTAAATAATTAATGAGTATGAGTTGCGTCCCAAAGCAGCGAGCAATATCAAAGAAGGATTGTTTGGTTTGGGTTTTTTTTTTTTTAAGAGGGAGAACTGATGATTTACTGCATGTGGCTGAAAATGTAGTGTCAGCCATTTTCCTTGTTGAAAGCACCTCCATTATGACTTGGGCATTAGAGAATTGTCACAGGAAAAAGGGATCTGTAGCTAGCGCTAAGTGAAAACGTGAACTTTGAAGAGTTTCGTTCTCCTGGGGGAATGTAGACTAAAAGTTCAAACACAAAAGCAACTTTTGCTCATCTCAAGAAGGTCAGTCAGGGGGTCAGAATTTATTGGACAGAGAAATCAATCCTGCTTGCAAATAAAAGTGTGTGTATTGCTTGCTCTTGTTGTACTGCAGCTTGAAGCAACTTCGGGAATTCGAGATCAATTATGAGTTTTATGCTGCAAGCCTTGAAGATAGGTGCCTGTTGAGTTATACTGAGATAGAGGTAGGGATCCAGTTGGAAAAAGGAGTGCAAAATTAAAACATCTCAAACCAGATATGTAGGTGAGATAGTGCTGTGGTCTCTTGTGTATTTGGCAATATACTGATTGCAGAAAGAAGGCAATTGTTTCTAAACAGAGAAAAAAATATTGCCAGACTTGAGAGGGGGACAGGGGCTTTTGAAGTAGCTAATTCAGGACAAGAAATTCCTTGGAGGTAAAAGAGTAGGAGTTCAGTGTTCACTCTGAAACAGCAATGGACATATCTCTGGAACAAGAAGGGTTTTCTCACTTTGTTCATGTTTCATACTCAGTGGGCATCACGTCAGGCATTTGTTCCCGGTTTCTCACGTTGCCACTCAGGATGGTGGTTGGCATTTGCAGTCCAAGTTTAGGGCTCACTGGCAAAAGGAAGTTGTTGAGAAACTGCAGAAAGCCAGTGGAAGTTGGCCAAAGTGGTCAGGGCAGATTGGGACAGCGAGGGACCTGATGGTGCAGTGCAGTTTCAATTGCAGCCTTCAGCTTCCTAATGAGTTGTAGAAAAGATGAAGTCTGGCTCTTCATGGAGGTGCTCAGTGCAAGAACGAGAGTTTGTAAGCCCGGGTTTGGGACAACACACTGCCTCCTAGGCAGCAGGATTTCCTAACGAGATGGTGAAACAGCCAAGCAAGTGCCCAGAGAGACATTGGAGTCTCTGTCCAAGATGATGTCCAAGCCTTCACTGAGCAAAGCCCCAAGCAGCCCGCTCCAGCTTCGATATTAACTCTGCAGGGAACAGGGGGTTGGCCTTCAGACCTCCAGAGGTCCCTCCCAAGCTGCTGTTTTGTGGTTCTAAGTTAAGAGGTGCAGTGCTTTCCCCAGGTTTGAGGTAAGCCCAGAGGTGGATTACTAGAATGGTACAAGCCGGTCAATACAGTTCCGTGTAGAACCCATTCCCATAATACAAAATGCAATACATATTTCTGTTTGTGAAGTGCTTTGAAGCTCTGCTCTGAAATTGCTGAAGGCTGGTCTTACCTTTACTGTTTGAGTACCATGAACTTGGAAATGTGCTGTGTAATTATAAGCACTGGCCCTTGTTTCTGTGCCACAGGGTTTATTAGGCCTCCCTGAGGTTTACTTGGTGAAACTTTCTGAGTGTTTTACTGCCCTTGGCATTTTAGAACATTTATTAATTGAGGCAGAATGAAAGGGAGATGCTTTACAATGCCTTTCCTTCTGCTGGTTTGAGAGAGTTACATTTCTGTTATCACCTGGCCAAGATTTTCTTGGCATTTCTTCATATTATGTCTGGAGACGTCATTTCCCGTCTCTATACAAGAAAAAATAAGAAATGTCCCTGACCAGACCCTTGGTGCCCCAGAGGGTTCAGCATTTTCTTCAATGAACAGTTAAAAAGGAGTGAAAGTAGAGGTTGGCATTAGTGGAATTATGTGGCTTTGTTTTACGTTAAATGAATTTTCCGCTTACTCTTAACTACCGTGAATAAAAGGAAGTCGTAATGTTTCTGGAGGACCGTGATATATGATCTTGTTTTCTTTCTTATTCTGAAGGCCTATAAACAAGGCCAACAACAAATGAGGATTCCTGTTGTTAATAGCTGTTAAATGTAACTTTGATCGTATACAGTGCAAAATGCCCCTCTACTCATATGTGGTTTGATTTCCTGTTAGCCTTGTGGAAGACTGGAAATATTTGTCCGCCTCCATTTAGTCATGCTACATATCTCATTAAGTGTACTGTTTGTCTTTATGGTTCAGACATATATTCCATTGATTTAATTTGGCTTCACTGAACACAAAGATTTTAACTGAGGGGTAAGAAAATGGCTGCTCAGCCTGTGACAGAAATGCCTAAAAAACAGCCTGAAAAGAGGCATAAAATAGACCAGTGTGTTTTATATTGTGTTTCTCTAAGTTATGGCACGTGCAGTTTTTTAATCCATTTCTTTTGTAAACATAGTGGTTGTGATCAAAACTAATATTCTGTAGATACAGATTTGGTTTTAATCCACAGTAAATCTTCAGAAGACCGTCATATACGTGACACCACATAATTCCTGTTGAGGGGAAACACTCTTAAAGAATGGCTGCTGCATATGGGATAACACTCAAAAGGTGTTGTAGTTATGTTCTTAAGGCTGTGCAAACTCAAAATCAAGAAGCTGCAAAAATCGAGAATTAAGGTGGTCCGTGAAATCATAGTTTAAGCCCTTTGGGTGCGTGCTTTGAAGACTGTATCCATAACAAAACCCTTAAATTATGCTATCCCGTAATATTTTTCCCGTGTGACTCCTTTGATCAGGTTTGATGAGATGTAGGGATTACGTGGTGAGAGACTGTTGGAGGTTTTTCTTCATTTGTTGTCATTGCGGAAGCCTTGTGTTGAATGGATCTAGGGATTTGGGAGAGCAGAGATATTAATGGGGAAGATTTCCTTAAGACATGGCTAAAGACTGCCCCTAATTCAAACCCTAAGCTCTGAGACTTTTCAGGTTCCTACTGCAAAAGTACCTGCAAGAAAAAACATAATCTATTGTTTTTTTAATTCAAGGGAGGGAGAAAATTTCTCATTAAGATTTAACCAAAGACTTCAGCTGAAATTTTCTAATCTAATTAAACCTGAGGCAGGCACATGCGTGGATAATTTAAGTCCAGAGCATTCAGTGGGTAAAATCATACACAATTGAAAGCAGGAAACCAAGCAGTGCTGGCGGGAATGGGTGCAAGACCAAAGCAAGGGATGTACAAAACCCCATGGTTTGTAACGCCAGCTTATTTTCGGGGATTCTGGCTGAAGCTGTGCAAAATGAACTCTTTACTACAGGGAGCAGCCTTAAACAGGGTTTTTAATATGTGGTTCTGGAATGTAGGGAAGTCAGTTGCAGCTTCCATTGGTCTTCGCCTTACTGGATGAATTAATCCGAGAACTAACAGCGAAAATGACTCTTCCCCTGGCTTTGCCCTTTTGAAGGAAAAGCCCTCAACATTTTTGAAAAGAGGTGGTGCGTGTGCCAGTTCACGTCTACAAGGAATCTGACGAGCCCAGCTTTTCAAAAGTAGGAGTTTATGTCTTTGCAGTGCAGAAGCCAGATGCCTAAATTCCAGAGGAAGGCAAGGGATGCTCCTTCATGCTCAGGTTTTAACGGGCTCAGGCAGTTGCTGTCCCGCCGGCTACTGGTGACAACATCCCAGGTGTCTGCTTCCACCCATACATTAAGTCAGGGCATTGGCTGGCAACCTTTCAGAGGCTCACGAGGGAATAAAAAGCATTTACAAGTGCAGCACTGCCAACAGAAACCCAGCAAGAGCCAAGACATGGAATGGCAGGGATCCTCACTCACACAACGTGGGAAACCAGTGGGAGCGGTGGGACAGGGTCTGCCTTTGGGGCCGTAACTCGTGCTCCCAGCACATCTCCTCCTCCCAGCTGGAAGCCAGAAGCTGCATCCCTCATGGCAAGGTATACTGCTTATCCATTCCTTCCCCTAAGGAAGATGCAATGGTGGCTTCTTATTTCTCCATAAGGCAAAAACACAGCTGATGGCATTGATGATGAATATTAAAACTCAAGCCCTGCTCCTCCTCTACGTGTTGGTTTGTGCTGGCGTAAAAACCCCAGGGATGGCCCAACCCTGGAATTCCCCCACAGGTCTTGATATATTTTTTGCTTTTAGGTTTAACAGAGTCTCTTTGTAGATTTCTGAATCCTCAGGGACTTCTGAAAAGACTCAAGATTTTAAAGTCATTTTCTATATTTAGCAAATCTACCCAAATTACCTTATTTACCATTCCAGCCTTACCTGGCTGTAAAATAGCAGTGATGTGGGATACTGAGAGAGTTCAGTGGTGCTGAGACACATGGTGTGGAAACTCTTTAGTACGTTAAAGTACAGCATCAATATTTCAGCACTATTTTGCAAATGCACTGCATGACTAATGTGCTGTGTGTTTTCTTGCTCCTTTGATTTTTCTCAGTTTGTCATCTGCGGCGTAAAGAATAAATCATAGCTGCAGAAGTGTGCAGGTTCTGAATTTCCTGGCCGTTGCACTTCATTCTGTTGTTGGTTTTTTACTCTAGTCAAGGACTTGAGGGTTTGCCTAATGAAAACCAGCACTGGGCATTGCATGAGGTACCCAAAATTACTGAACTTGAAAAACTGAGTCTATAAACTGGGGCCAGTTTTCACAGGCATTTGGAACAGTTGGGTCATTTTTCCATTTCTGAAGTTATTGTATTAGATCATATGCAGCTCAGTCCTTACAGTAAAAAGGTTTCAGTAGAGGCTGCAATTTACTGATTATGTACAAAACATTAATAGCAGAATATACTAATGGATGTAAATATATGTATATTTAATTTTTTTTAAAGTATGTACTATGCATGTAATGGGGTTTTAACAAACTAACAAAGTTTACTACAAGTTAATATAAGCACATCCTTCAAAGTGTAAGATTTTGCTCCCAGTGAAATAAAACTGTAGTACTGCAAGCATCTCTCATGCTGTGCCTTTGGAAATTGCCCCAAGTATGAAGTTTTAAAATTTAGAAGGAGACAGAGGTTAATATTGGTAATAGATGTACAATAGAAATACATTTTTCAAATGAGACAGTTGAGGGGGAGCAAATGAGGTAGAGAGGGGCAGGAAAAGCAGCTTCAGTACAAGGGGATTTCTAGGAAGCTTCTGTGCTACTGTTGTCATGGGACATGGATGGGCAGAGGATTTTGTAACATTGAGGAAAGCTGTAAAATTAAATTAAGAATTAAGACGTAGCTCAGCTGAACAGCTAAGATTGTATTAAAAATCTACATTTAATAATTATGTATATTTTATTAGTAAATAACATTTTCATTACGTTCCTAAATCCCCTCATAATATGCTTGTGGAAGCTGGGACCGTTAGGATTTGGTGTTGCGTAAGGCAGCACAAGGATGCAGCAGCCTCTCTGTGCCCTTTCAGTGCTGAAGCCTGTAAGTCTTCCTGGTATTCTGATTTCTATGGTAACAGCAGGAAGATAAACGTAATAAAATAAGCTGAATAATTAAAAACACCTTTTTTTTTTCTTTTTTTAACCTCATATACCTCAGGGCTTGGCGGGGATGATTAGTTGGATCATCTCTGAATGGTTATAAAGCCAATAAGTAACTTCTCTTATTGTTTAAATGATTACTTTTTCAATTTTACGTCTGGCAGGATGATGGCTGTTAACCCTTTTGTCTTCTCTTGCAATCTTTTAATCCTGTAGTTTCTAAATTTAGGTGCATTTTTGTAATCTCCTTCATCTGGCAGTCTCGAAAGCCCTCATTTTTAATCATTATTGCCACAACGAGAGGTGGTAGGAGTTGCCAGTGTTCATTCTTTGCTGATAAATCGTGTGCGCGATCGCTGGTCTCGGTAAAAGGTCAGCAAGCGCTCCTTTGTGTTCCTCCCTGCACGGGTTTTGTTTGCATGTATTATTTTGGTGAGCAGTACTGCATTCATGCAAAGTGTCAGTGCAGTGGGAAGTGAAGATCTTCATCGGTAAATTTTTTTATATATATTGTTACTACTATTTCCTTTCTCGTAAAGTGCAGCTCAGTTCCCAACCAGAGAAGTAGGTAAAGGGATTTTGTTACACACCCACCCCACAGCAGTGCAGAGAGAAAGTGAAATTTTGGCAAACTGCTGCCATACCTCTATATAATAGATGTAATGTGCTTCAGGCTAGATTTTCCCAGTCTTTATTTTGGGCTTTTTTTCTTTGTGAACAGGTCAGTGTTTGGGCAAAGCAATAGATTTGGTTTCTTTGCATAAATTTCTAAAGGTTCTGCCTTTTAATGCCTCTATCTCTGAAAGATTCTTAAATTTCTAGTGTTTTGGTTCAAACTGGGAAGCTGTAAAGGAAAACAGGAGATACAGTAGTTTTAAGAAGATCTGTAAGAATGGGGAAATGTCAGAAACTGTCCCTCTAGCACAGTTTGTCATCATTTAAATTGGCCAAAGAAAGTTTAGGATCAGGACAAGGGGCTTCTTCATTTGCCCATCCTGTCAATGATTTAGGTACTTTCTGAATGTGAGGTTGCATTTGGACAGTTGTGCCTAATAACCCTTCTGTGCCTTTCTCTGTGAATGTGCCTATTACCTCTTTAAATACATTTATAATATTGATATCTAAAACGTTCTGTGGCAGTTGCTTCTGCAATTTAATTATGCATATTTGTTTGCTGGAGATGCTTCTAAAGCAGGTGGTTGATAATTTAATGGAGTGCCACTTCATTCCTGTGTTTGCAGTAATAGTGGATATAATCCTTCTCATTCTATGCATCCCATTTATCACTTAGATCTCCATCAAGTCCTGTTGCTTCTTCTGTGAGCTGAAGAATCAGTGAGTCAATTTGACCTCCCCTTGTATATCACTTGTCTGCTGTCCCTGGCTATCCTCAGCTCCTCCCATGATGCTTTGTATTAATTTTGGGAGGAGACTAGACTAACACACTGAGTTCAGAGCACAGTGGATGCAGCAGCAAAACTACAATTTCTGTCTTGTTCTCGACTCTTCTCTCACATCTTTGCTTTTTTTGATGAACACTGAGCAAGCATTTTCAAAAGACAGAAGCCCAAAAAACCTGTTCCAAGTTACACCTAGGACTCTTTACTGCGTGTTTGTTAATCCAGTTATTTTGTGTGTATGATGGGAGATGATTATACTGTCTGCATTGTCCAGTTAGTGATTTTCACCTTCCATTTTGCCAGCAGCCACACAGACTTGCATGATTTTTCAGCAGTTTTTCACAGGCGGCTCTTGATTTCATCATCTGGAGTCATCAGCGAGCTCTGTCACCTCCAGAGGTCTGATTTTTCTCACACGATGTATGAGCACAGTTCTCAGCCCAGGCCCCAGCATGGAGCTCTGTGAGACTTCCCTGGTAACCTGCATTACTTGTGAGAGATGTCCATTTGTTATTACCCTTGGTCTCCTATTTTTAAGCTGCTAATAATCCATGAAGAGACGACCTCCTTATCCCTAAGGTCTCTTTAAGAGCTTTCAGAAGATCTTTTTAATAGCTTTAAAATCCTTGCATCCTCCCATACCTCTTGATGCAAGGCAGTGTACAGGTCCTAGACCAGTAATTACCGAGGCTGGCATGCTGACAGAATTTATTAGAGCCCATACCCAAGCTGCATGCCCCAGTTTCCTTTGTGTGGAAACCAGGGCAGGGGAGAGGAGGAGGAGGAGAGGGTTGGTGTTTGCTTAGGTCTCACCCCATATGGCTGTGGGACGCAGCTAGACCTGGCATGTGCAAAGCATTTCCGTCGTGCAGACGTCGCCTGCATCCAGCAGAATGTCCTCCTGCTATCACCAGGGTGCCCTCACAGATTCGTGAGACGTGACCTCTCTCTGCCAAAGTTGTGCTGACTTTCTTCCCTTGCAGCATGTTTATTTATCAATTCATGCTCCTCTTTCAATGGTTTTGCTTGATATAGAACTGGAGCGTACTAGCCTCTGGTCTCTCGAGTGCTCCCTTCCCACTCTCAGACCCATTTTAAGAAATCAGTCACGTTTGTTGCCTTCCATGACTTTTATAAGGGCAATTTAAGCAATAAGCTGCACAGCACAGTTAGTAGTTCTGCAATTCCGTATTTAAGTTGCTTTACAGCTCATGGATGGATGCCATCTGGTCTTAGTGATTTATTGCTATTCATTTTACTGTATTTTTTTTTTTCTTTCTAAACCCTCTTCTACTCGCACTCGAATCGGAAACCATTTCACACACTTGCTTACTGAAAAGGGAGAGTGGTGCAGAGTCTTGCTAGGCTCCTCTACAGAGAGCACTGATGCGAAGATTTTATTTAACTTTTCTGATCTTTCTCAAACGCTTCAATTTCATCTTGCTCATCAGCTGGCCCAGTGGATGTTCTGGCAGGTTTCCAGCTTGTGATGTGATCAAAGGGATTTGACTGTTAATTTTTACGACTTTTATAATAAAGAGTTGCCCAATGACTTCACATTTAGCATAGACCATAATTATGCTCTCCTGGTATTGTCTCAGCATGACTTTGGGACATCCACAGGCATTTTGGGAGAGTTTTTTCTCACTTCTCTCAAGGTCTTAGAATAGAGGTTTGTTCTGTGCAAGTGTCTGAATGCGGTGCTGCTTTAATATTCCCACACATTAATGAGCTGTGTGCTCATCTCCAGATGCCTTTCACATGCACAGTGCTTTCTCCTGCTATTTCCCCTGTAGAGTTAAATATGAGCAAAAGAAAACTTAGGAAGTCGTTTTTCTAAACTGGCATGAGAGGAAGATGTGCCTCAGTTGACTTCCAGAAAAGGCCAGGTTTTGCGTGACAGCACGAGCAAAGTCTTAATTTTTGAGGCGTTGCTGGCATAAAAGGAGAATTGCTGCTGCATGTGGAATACAGCAATAATTTTGTTGATGAACCACTGCAAGTGACAATGAGCCCTGGCAGAACGGATGTATAGAACAATACCTGATGGGCACCTTTTCTGGCTCTCAGTAACTTTCTGGGATGAACTTTGAAATGGAGTATTTATTGTCATGTGTACATTCTCATCACTTATTATTGAATGTGTTATTGAAAAAGCATTTTGGTAAAGGCATAATTATGTATTTTCTCATTTAAACTGTGATTTGTCTCTTTTGAAATGCAAATGCAAACCAAAAGAGAGTATTTGGTATCAGCATTCTGCTAAGTGCATAATTAACTGTTAATACCAGCATATACTTGGGTTTTTTTGCTATTGATGTGCTTGGGATTCTAGGGTTACATAACTGGGTGATTATTAAGTTGGATTTTATCACAAGTTCTCTGTTAGTGATCGAGAGCTGAAACTCTCCTTTTGGCAATCATTGTCCATCGGCTGTTGCCAATTCCTTTGATGATAGGCATATAACAGGAGGACACTTGGCTGGAACTTTTAAAGCACTCTAAATTTCTTTGTATCACTTATCTGGGATGGTATTTTCTAGGGTCACCATGACAATTTTCTTGTCAGAAAACTAATTTTGAGACTTGACTTCTCTAAGTTCAGTTTAAAATTGCCAAGTTGAATTTTGAAATTGCCAGCTGCCTGGGTGGCTAAAGGCCACAAAATATCAGCTTAACGTCTGTAGATCTGTTTAATGTGAAATCATCTTCCTTGTCTGATTATCAGTGTTCACCACTGGTGGTCCTGAGTCCAGCCCCTGTTTTGTCCTGGGTTTGGCAGTGCCCAAATCGGCCACTGGTGCAAGGTAACCGGTATTTTTGGCCTCCCGGAAGGAGATGACTCTAAAGCTTTGCTTTAGGAGTTGAAGGCAAAGTGTTGAAGGGAGTATGTTTTGTCTCTTTCTGCTGTGGCTAGCAGAGTGAGCAGAGATCAGAAAGTGCTGAACAAAACCTAAGTACTGAATGAAAAGTCATAACCAAATTTTGCCTGAATCCTGCGTGTATTTTGGCTTGGATTTTGATCAGTGTGTTAACTTAATGAGTCTGCTCCAGCACGGGTGGCTTCGATGGCATTTTGAATGGCTTCAAGAGGGGACGCAGGCGTCTGGGAGCAGTCTGTTGTGCAGAGGGATGCTCAGCGCTTCCTGCCCCTGTGCACGGAAGAATTGGTTCAGGTAGTGGCATTCTGTCACCGCTGTTGGAGTAGAATATGCCCTCAGAGACAGTGAATTGTTGTGACAATAATATGTTTATTTTTTTTTTATTTCCCCAAGAACCTCAGAACTTTTTTCCAGTCAAGAAAGCCCTCCTAAGGCAGGTGAGATGATTCAGGCCAAGGGCTTTTCTGATTAGATGGTTTGAGCCATTGAGCAAGGGCTTCTGTAATCCCACATCCTGGTCTTTTTCCCTCTTTATCCACAGCATCTCTGCCTTGCCCTCAAGGTGTCTGGTGATGTTTTTACTCCTCTCTCTGTCAAGTTCAAACTGACTTCTTTTGGCATGAGGGCAAGCAGGCCTTGTTTTTGGAGGCTTCCAAACAGGTTTGACTTTCAGGCCTTTGGCAGGTTTTCTTGTTGGGCTGCATTTGTTTGATTAGTTGTTCAGTTTGGTTTTGTTACAGTCTAAAGTGCTTTCTGCAGGTCCCTGAAATCAATTTAATTGGTGGGCAACCTTCAAATGGATATAGGTTTTAGTCTAGCAAGGGAAAAGGCTCTTAGTTATAAAAGTGGAAATGGTTCTTAGAGTGGTAAAAAGTGTGAAAACGGAAGACACAAAAACTGTCTTTGACATCAGAGTTTTGCTACAAATCTTTCATGGTCTTTTCCTACATCTTTTCTGGGCTGAAGAGGCCTAGGGACAAAGTCAGGTGCATTTTTGTTCCCTGGGGTGCTGTGAAATGGGATGCCTTGGCCAATTTTTCCCTGGGATTATCAGCAAGTCACTTAAGTCCTGATGAAACCTCAACACACCCACCACAGCTTTCCCTTTCTTCACTTCCTTGTCTAATTTAGGAAGATGCCTTGTGCTGCAGCTTTGAATAGTACCCATGAGAAAGTAAATAAAACGTGGTATCAGGTTGGGTTTGGGGCTGAGTTTCGCCTGGCAGTGAATATTTCTTGCTGCGTGGGTTCCTCTTTTTGGTTACGGTCAGTTGAGTTGCGGTTTCCATCCTCAGCGAGGAGATCTACGATACAAGGCTTTATGATGACTTCATAAAATGATGAGTTACTTATTCATAACAAGCTGTTTCTGTTTAGCGTGCCTGTAGTTTCATAGTTTTTGATGTGGCTGCTTGGTTTCTGTGGAGATCCTGTAAGGGTATGATGACATATGTGACCGGCGTTTAGGATGCTTTGTCTTAAATGGTTTCCTCAAACCATCCCTGCTCTCCTGGGGTGACTGGTCGAATCCTACGCGTCTGTTGCAGCTGGGTGATGTGGGGCATCATTTCTGTCTGCTGCAGTTCATTTAGAGAAACCCAATGGCAGGAGCAAAACCTCTCTTCCCACCGAGACACAGGAGATGCCAGGCTTTCCCAGCCGAAGTGGGGAAAGGAGGTATCTCCTCCCAAAGAAAAGGAGGAAAATATAGTGGCAGTTCATCTCCAGTGGGGATATGGTGGGCAAATCAGCGACCAGTGGCCAAAGAGGCTGTGCAGGAGCAGATGGGAATCAGGCAGAGCGCTGGGAATGGGCTGGTGGCAGCAGTGGGAATGGCTGGATGCCCTGCCCATCCACAGGGCTGCGGGAAAGGTCAGACAGAATGTGAGCCGGGCATTATGTTAAGCCTGTAAGGAGACACTCGGGGAACTTAAGATGGATTAACTTAAGGTGTAAAGTTTAAAGCGTATTATTATGAAGGAGGATTAAGCTAAACTGAGCTAATGACACCACTTCTGAATGCGTATCCAAATAGCGGATTCAGAGCTTTGGCTCCACGCCTTTTATTACTTAAATGTACTTACCTTCTTAAGCATCCCCATGAAGATGCGTGCCCTTATATTCCAGATCTTCATATTCTCTGTTTGCCATGTTGAGAGGCTCAGATGCTGTGTCAGAGGCGGGGCTGGGTTCGGTTGGTTGGGATTTACCTTTTTTTTAATCCCTCCTTTCTTTTTTTAAACATAACCGTTTGTTTTAATTTTTCCTCGTGATGGTAAAGGCATTTGTGATGACTTGATGGCATTTATTCTTAGCTGATGTGTTTGGTGTGGAAAAAAAAACTTTGTTCATGTTATGCTGACATGCCTTAATTTCTCTGTGCCTCTTCACTCTTACCATATTTCTATTACTTTGTTATTGCTCTCAAGATATTGGATATCTGTGATGTCAGCATTTGAATTTTTCAAAAGCTCTCTACCCTCTTATTCGACACACATTCTCTTGGTGGGCTGAAAACCAAAGTTGAATACAGTCAACTCCCACAAAATGCTTATCCTTCATTAAATAGAGTCATGAATTAACATAGTTTTTAGTTAGTAATATTTTGTAAATAAGCAATAAATCAACTTAATTGATTTTTCAGGTGGGAAACTGATTTGAAATGAGTTTGCTGTATATTAAACCACACAGTAATTCGTTCTGTGTGTAATTTTATCTCACCACAAAAAATGCCATCAGGCTTTCCTTAAGGGCAAGCTAGAGATCAATATTTGTAAGTAGATAAAAGAATGAATATTTAAAAGACAGAAACAACTAACCAAAAAAAATCCTGACTATAACTGAAATTCTTCCATTTAGGCAATCTTATATAAGCAAAACAAGCACAAAGAAAAACAAAAGGCAGAAACTTTGGATGTCACAAAAAGTGCAGTGCAATGTAAAAAATCAAGTTTTTAAGTCAGAATACTTTTATGTTAATTGGCACAGAGAGTGTTTTGCCACCAAAAAAAAAAAAAAATCCCAAAAAACCATAAGAAACCTGAGACAAAACCTGGTAATGTTTTATTTTGTTTGCTGTGTGGCTTGTGTTATTTGATGAAAAATCTGACACTTCTCTCTGTAGAGGTGAAACACAGGCAGGGATGGTGGCAGTGGCTTTATATTCTGAGGCTGGAGAAACAAACCTTGGTGTCCTGCGAAAGTAATGACGGATGTCATGGACTGCTCTTACTTCGAGCACTGCTGTCTCTGGCTGTCTGAGATATACTTTGACATGCAGTTTTTTAAAATACAAATGTCCCTTATGAATCATTTGCCTTTTGACTTCAGTGTGTATCCTTCAGAGCGTCCTGGGAGCGGTCCATAATGCATAATAAAAACAAATACATATGGCATTACTCCTACTATTAAATTTAACTTAAAAAAAAGAAGCTGGAAGTTCTTAGTCTCAAGAAAAGAGGGTGGAGCAGGGGAAAAGTGCAGAGCCCATCTAACAATGGGGAATCCGCTTTATTAGTATTAGGGAGGAAAATAAAATTGCTCTGGCAGTAGTGAAATAAAACACCAGGAAGATTATGTCAGTCTTTATTTGCACACAGTATGATTCTTTTCTTTCACCAGCCAATTTGTATATTTGAAAAAGCAGTTGCTTGGTTAAAATAATGAGCTGAACTTCATCCAATTCCCTCCAAGTCCCCAATTATACGAAAAAATGTTTGAAGAAATACAGACCACTGGTTTTGAGCAATTAAAAAAAGGAAAAGTAGTGGTCACTGAACAGTTATAGGACCTTGTCTACATACCTGCAAATACACGCACACATACAAACCAGCTTCTGCAGTTCTTGATGACTGTTTGCTATCGCAGTTGTGGTTTGAGATGGAAGCTTCAGAAGCTTAGCAAAATTCTAACTAATTCTGCCTGAAATTTGGGCAGGATAGGTCAGCCTAAGAATTTCTCAGAGAGGAGAGAAGAAGGTCTGAAGCTAAATTTATGAAGGTATATTTAAAGAAAAAAGTTATCTGGGTACAAGTCGTGTATCCTAATTATTTTACGATTTAATAGGCAGAAGTCTGTGTTAATGAATGAGTTCCTTGTTTTATATACTCCTTTATTCTAGATTATTTTAGATTACATGCTTTTTGAATATTTCAGTGTTTGAACAGGAGATGTCAACTGATGGGGGAGTTTATCACCTAGAGCATGCACTCAGTGGGTGTAGGTTCCCCTGTTGCACCAGCTCTGACCCCTTCAGCAGGAACATTTCCATCAGCCAGGGCAGAGCTGAACAAATACTGACAAATCAAATACGTTTCAAAATGTTTTTGCCACTTCATTAATACCATCGGTGTGTAAAACTCAGATTTGTAGCCGTTCCCTTCCTGTGTTCTGCTGGGTAGTGAAGGTAACTCAGCCACCCACTGCAGGTGGTGTAGGGGCAGAGTGATGGCCAGGGGATCCCCCTGCAGGTTGTGCTCTCCCGTATTTATCCCGTGGATGTTGTTCCCGTGTCTCTGCAGGGAGCGGATGCGCCAGTCGGCGATGTTCGAGCTGTGCCAGGGCATGCACCAGATCAGCCTGCAGTTTGTCCGCCTGCAGCTCAGCTTTGAGGAGTACACTATAATGAAAGTGCTGCTGCTCTTAAGCACAGGTAAGTTGGGTCTGTGGTTACGTAGGACTGCTTGAAAATACTCCAGCTCACAGAGAGATGCAGTGATTTTAACCAGCCTGACAGAGGAGCCAAACTGTTTCCAGCTGGGCCGCAGCGATGAGCCTTGGGGTTTATCTGCAGTTAGCACGGGAGGTGTCTTTGCAGTCTGAGTGCGGCGCGTGCATTGGAGGGACGGGAGCGGCCAGGCACGGGACTTTGGCCCCCCTTCCCATAGGGGAGCCACACCAACAGACATGTCAGGAAGGTGCCACAGCTGTGGGGGAGTGAGGAAAAACCCCTGCGTGACATTCAAAGCCACCAGGGTTTGGCTGACTTAACGTGACCTTCAGGATCAAAAGATGTGCGTTGCCTGTGCTGCAGAGCAGGTGATTTTGTCATGCCAAGTGGCTTGAGAATGGAAAGCCCTTTTACAGGCTTCTGAAAATGACAGTGTGTGCTTCGTTTTTCTCTTGAGCATCATGCTTTGAGTTTTAAGAAACAAAATTACATCTTGGTGCTTGTTACAGCACTGCGTAGTAATTAGCAGATCTCTTGATCTTATCTTACTGAAAATACTGAATTGCTCCTGTCCCAGTGCAATTGTATAAATACACAGGCAGTTTGTACATTACTTTTTCATCAGTAACAGCCTGTAAACCTGTAAACAAACATTATTCTGGGCAATCCTGCTCCTTTTTATGGGGAATCTTGCTCCTTTTTGTGGGGAACAACTTGGTGACGTCATGACAAGCCAGCTCTGTGCTTAAAGCACCTACCTTCGAGGGGGGATGTGAGGCTGCAGTTCCTGTCAGGGCTAGAGAGGTTTGAATCCTCTAACAGAAACCTCTTGGGGCTGTAAGTTTTTTGGGCTCGACTGTCTCCGTCCCTCCTCCCTCCTGTCCCAGCTCTCTGGAACGGGGAGAGACACCACTCTTTGGGCAGCCCTTTGTGTCCTGGCCTGCAGAGTCTGACCCCAGGTCCCACTCCACCAAGGGCTGGAGATGGTCAGCCAGTGAACCTGGAACAGTGGGGAGGGGATGTGCTCCAGGCTTGCCCTGAGGGGTAAATGGGCTTTTTTGATGGTTGTCACTCACTCCTGGTGTTTCCAGAAACAACTTGACGTGCATGTGCTCAGGGAGGGTTTGGCTCCCAAAAGTTCTTGAGAGAGTGTCTGGATTGGAGATCTGCCTCTGCAGCATTTTAATCAGCCCTAAAGGGGAAGAATCTTTAGAAAAAGAACCTGAAGGCATTCTAAAAACACAGCAAAATGTCTTTAAGCGAGGTATTTATTATTCTACCCACTCGAGACTGTAATCTAATGAGTTATTGCAAGAATCTGTTAGGTGAGATCAGTGTGGCCAATTAACTTCAGTGAGCTGAGTCCCTTTGAAACACACACCATGGTCACTAGAAAACCTGCTAAAAATAGTTTTGGGAGAATCAGGATATTTGCATTAGAGAGAGAAGAAGGAGAGTGAAATGGAAATGAAGGTGGTGATAAAACCCAGAGAGTGTCAAGTGAAGGGCAGCAAACCTGGTTTTGAGTGATTGCACCTTGGTACAGTCTTATGACAGAAAACACCAGGTTTGTTTTCATTTAAATTCTTTTATTGAATCATGTGACGAGCAGAGTACAAGTTATTCTGAAACTTTCATGGCGACCACATCAAGGAAGTTTCACTCCATTTACATGTGGAAGAAACCACACATTACAACTCAGTTGTTTTCTTGCTTTCCACAGACCATAGATTTTGGGAGCTTGCCAACAGTATTGCTGCATTTAATAAGTAAAATCAGAAACACTGGGCAAACCTCCAGAACTTCATGTTTTGCTTGAGTTCTCTTTATTTGTGGTCTTTCTTTCTTCCTTAATAATCTGGCTGGGGTGATAGTATAATAATTTTCAGACAGAACAGTAAAATACATAGTAGTAGACAAAGAAAGAGTGACTCTAACAGTCTGTAAGCGGCATGTAGGAGTACAGACCTGTAAATATTAAAGGAGCTGTAAAGCCTGTGCGTTTTGTGTGAGGGCCACAGTATGCTCTGATGGCTTTACTTATCTTGATTGGTGCCTCTGTGTTCATTCACCTTGAACTGAATTTGTAGATTTGTTCCAGACGGTTTCTTTTATCTGTCAGCTGACTGACAGAGTTTGCATCTAGAATTTGAAAATCAAATGAACATATGATATTTATGTTATGATTGTGTAATATAAATATATAATATTTACCAAGCAGCAGACAGGTTGGTGTGTCCCCTCCTAGGCTCTTTCTAAAGATTCTTCCTTGTGCCCCCTTCAGCACTTGGTGGCCTCAAGTCCTTGCTGCTCCTGTGGTGGTGCAGCTCCTCCTTGTTTCCCATTGCTAAATTGCTCTGGTAGATGCTGGTGCTTTTTCTTAAAGCTTCTGCTATGGAGCCATTTGGGGCAGTTGTTATATGCTTATGATGTGATTTCAGTGGGATAGAGGGCAGTTGAGAGGACTTAGAAGAGAAGGGAATGGATGAGGAAGACAGTTTCTGTCAAGATGTTAAGTCAGGGTAAGCTAAATTGGAAGATCACCTTTTTTTTCTTTCTCTTTTTAGTATTCCCATTTAGCTTACTCTGACATAGTTTTCTGGCTTGCTTAGGATATCAATTCACTCCTGTACAGACCAGTATTTTATTTTCCTTCTGTGGACTATGACTAAAAGGTACAGAGGAAGAAAACATTTGATGGTTAAGCAGTGTTCCACTAATTTAGACATTAAACCTCAGAATATTGTGAGTAATGTTATTAATAACTTCTTTGGAGTTTTCATAGGGATCTGATCCTAATAAGCCATTCCTGTTTGGGGCAGAACCTGCAGGAGTGCAAGGGTACTCACAGTCTGTAAAGAAACGAGGGTCTTTGCTTTTGTAATCAGCCTTGCCGATATCAGTCACAGTAAAAAGTATAAGAAAACTCTGCTTTCAGCCCATTTATAAAGTGATGATTCCATGGTCATGATTCCATCTCCCTCTGGCAGATGGAAACTTTAACAGGACACTAGAAACGCTTGCAGCTGTCTGTCATGGTCAAGCACTGGGTCAGGATGCCTGTTTGGGAAACAGTCTTCTGTTCCACACAGAATAATGGCTCTGTTTCTTCTGGATGCTATGCAGATGCTTGCTAACATTCAAAGAGATTTTAGATCTTACTTGATGGCATAAAAATATGTCACTTGGTCTAGCATTTCTGCAGATAACAGCTGTGATTCTGTACCTTCTTCTCCTCTGCCAAGTGTGGGGAATCATTCAAGAATGATAAATCACGTCTTCAACTTCTAACAAAATACCCTTGATCCATCTGCCTGGTTTTTATGTGGTTGGATTGTATTGAAAGCAGTTTGGACATGAGGTTAGCATGTGTCGTATTTCGGAGATGTTATCTTGTCCTCTGCCACAGCATCTGCAATCACACATCTGGAAGGGATGCCTGAATCGCTTGAGAATCTGTGTGATGTTGTTGATCCCTCACCAATGTCTGTAAAATTATGGACTTTGCTTAAAGGTTTAATTCCTTCATCCGTTAACTGGTGTAAGTGTTTAAGTGTGCACATGAAAAGAATAAGCAATGCAGTTAATACTAATTTCAGACTGTCTTTTCAATGACAGTTCCCAAGGATGGTCTCAAAAGCCAAGCTGCATTTGAAGAAATGAGGGCAAATTACATTAAAGAACTAAAGAAGATGGTAACTAAATGTCCAAGTAACTCTGGGCAAAGCTGGCAGAGATTCTACCAACTGACTAAACTTCTTGACTCCATGCATGATGTAAGTATAACTCCTCAGGGAGTGCAGAAAAATTAAGCAAAAAAAATCTCTCCATTAAGGTAAACAAATAGTCTTTAATTGTGTTAACTGAGAGGGAGACAAAAAAAAATTGTTTTTAAAGGGACACCTGAGAGAAGTTGTTAGATGAATTTAAGGACAAGTAAAATGAGGCAGGAGAAGTCATTAAGGGGAAAGGTGCAGGGTTAGTGTGTTACACATCCAACATGCCTAATGTGCTAATAAACATGGAATTAATTCGGTGATCTTTTACAGCTGGGTTTGTAATAATGATGACTTTAAAAGACGTATTGAGACCTTGGAGCCATCCTGGGTGTTTGAAGCTTTATTTGAGCTTTTCAAGTGGAAGATTCCATGTTGGGTTATTTCTGCCACCCTGCCTTATTCCAGCACGAAGTGTTTTACGTGTGTCAGGTGTGAGATGTGATGAATGACACAGGAAACGAAAAATTTGGTCTCAAAGCACCCGGGCTGTTGATGCCTCTGCCCAGAGTGACAGAGTGGTTGTGGTAGGTGTGGTAGATTCCAGAAGGGGTGTCCAGAATGTTGAGCTGCTCAGCCGGGAGCGACCCGGTTCTAGCCAGCGTAATGGCGAGTGCAAAGATTTACCTCGGCAGCAGCAGCAGGGGCGTGTCTCTGTTAACCTTCTGTGAGGGAGCCTGCAGCCCCCACAGAGGAAGCGAGTGACCCAGCTGTTCAGGTCTCCTCAAGCTGAGGGTTTTCCTAGTGCCCCCTGAGAGTTCCCTGGGGACCAGCCCGTTGCCTGGGCCAGCAGGGCTGGCATCCATCCTCTCTGAAGCTGTGCCACGGTGCAGCAAGTGATGGGAGACTCCTGGGGAGAGAGAGAGTGACCTTTAGTCGTGTTTGGGTACATGAGAGGAGGCCTCCCAGCATGCTCATCACCCTCCCAGTAAAATCTGGCAAACTGCAGCAAAGGAGAAACTGCCCCACTCCACTCTGGGTGGGCAGGGAAGGATCTCTTTGCTGCATGAAGAAGCTGCAGCACTTGCTTTCAGAGCCTGCATATAAATGCACATCTTTGTGCTCAAATTTCATTTTGCAGAGATGGTACAGTACGGTGCACTTCAGGTCAATTCGGTGTAAGAGCCTGAGGTCTGTTTACAGAATATACATACGGAATTATTTTTCAAATATTGTTCTGTTGTTCATTAAAACACTGCAGATCTTAGTGGGAGGCAGGGAGAGTATTATTAGTACTGCAGTAATAGCTCATTCTTCAGAGATCAGGTTTCACTTGCTCAGTGCCAGCAGAGGAAGTTGTAGTGTTTTAGTGGAAAGAAAAGGGATGGGTGATAAAATCATTTGCAAGAATTCAGATCTGAACCTCGGGGCAGCATAACAAATCCCTGCATTTATGGAGTTTTCTAATCCTCTTCAGGATAGGCAGTGTCTGTGATTTGTTGCTGAAATGGGAGTGTTTGTGTGGTTAAGGTGACTGGATGACAGGCTCGCGCTTACTTGAGAGCGCTCCCATGTCCTACAGACATTTTCCGAAACACAGCATTAACCACTGGGAGCTGAACTAACCAGAGGAAGCAGGCTGCTCTTGCATTTTATTTAATTTTTAATTAAGCTATTTTTGCATTACTTTTGTTTTAATAGAGCACTTTCTTTCAAAGGACTTTTTAAAGAAAGTCCCATTGTCAGCAATCTCTGTTAGAAAGGCCGGTTGTCTCCACAACAGTGCTTCCTTTCAGAGATGATACTGGAGACTTGTTCAACAAGGGCACTTGTTTATTTTTTCTCTTTAAAACTGGGGCCTTTTTTGCGTTTTGGTTTTTGAAACCCATCAGAATAAATTTAGAGCGGTGATAATATTAATGAGAAGTGAGAATTAATATTCTCTCCCCACTGCCTGTTAGTGCGGAATTTCTCTGTTCAGTCAGTGTGAATGCAAATTTTCTGCTCGGCTCCTTAGTCTAGGAGGAGCGCTTTTTCAGCCGCCGCCTATGTATTTTTAACTTACTCCATTATACTTCAGAGGATGGGAATATATTTGGTGCTGGGCAGTCCAACTGGAGCTGAGGCCCCGTGTTTACATGCCGCTGTAGTCTCAGCGTTGGCATTTGCAGTGGAAGCGTGAAGGGGCTGGTGCAGAATTCGTGCTTGTTCAGCACTCCTGCTGTATCCAGCTTGTCCATCTGAGCAGAGCAGATATCTGCTCTGAGATATTCAGATGATTTCAATATCTCATCACTCATGGAATTCACTTTACCTGAGTGTAGGGGCGAGCAATAAAAAATCCCGTTCCTTTGCACCCTTAGACTTGGTTTCACCAACCTCATTTTTAAGTCATGTATCTGAGGAATATATGAAATACAGTGCATGGAAATATCAAATTACAGTATGCTTGGCTTATATAATATAAGGAAGGGAAAAAAAACCCAAACAAGATGGTTTTACATTGCTCAGTATGCTAAATCATTCATCCATACAGCGAACATATGTGCAGGTAGAAAAGTGCCGAGCTGAGGCAAAAAAGAAATTTTCAAGAAGGCCAGGCAGGCACTTAAGTATTTGAAAACATCAGCAACTTTATTTAATGATCCATAAAGCCTCAAAGCACCTGAAAAATAAGAGATGGAAGCCCATCCTGGGGAGACAAGGTGAACAAGGTTTTGTGCATGTGCACATCTGTGCTCGCCCTCAGGAGCCTGCCTGCAGCCTGCCCTGGCGCCTGCACCGCTGTGCCGTGCACCAAATCAACTCTGTGATTGCCTGGTGCAGTGTGGAAGCCGTGGGTGCTGAGGCAGCACGACGTGAGTTAGTGCTGGACATGGCAGTGCTGGGTTAACAGTTGGACTCAGTGATCTTAAAAGGTCTTTTCCAACCTTAATGATTCTATAATCCCGCATTTCCTTCTTGTAGGGACTCTGTTTCTCTTATTTTGGGTGGCTCACGTCCATAATTTCCTGAAGAACCGCAGTGTAACAAGGACAGCCCCCCTCTCTACCTAGAACCCAAAGGTTTTGGTCTTGTGCCCGTGAATGGCCGTGGGCATTTCGGGGAGAGATGCACATGTAGCACTTGGATGGAGGTGAAGTGCCCGAGAAACGCCCTGAGGAACATTAGAAACAGATGTCCTGCACATGGTATCAGAAACTTCATTTGGATCCTCCTCGGCATCTCCTGTTGGCTTTGGCAGGAAGGGCTGTATCTTGCATGGCAGGCCTCGTTTCATATAGAGACTGTAGTGTATGGTTAGGCAGTTTGCAGAACAAAAGCTGAATTTGGTTTCAATCTGGCTGATACTAAACAGGCTTTGAGTGAAGAGGGCTTTTGTTTCGATGCCATGACATTAAACCCTAATGTGAACCTTCCCCTTGTCTTGGCAAGGCAGCGCCCTGCGCTGTCATTTGCTTGTTGACATTTTCTGCCAAAAAAAATAAATTCTTTAAGGCTCATGCTGCTGAATAATTAATTTTTTATGGTTCCTGAAGGGAATACTTTATAGCTGAGGTGGATCTTTCCATAGGCTGAGCGCGCCAGGATTTCACTCTCTGAAAAAGCTGACAGTGGGAATAAGGGCACGGATCCTCCGGGGGCAGGGTTGCAAGGGATGCTGCGCTGGATGCAAATGTGCCTCTGCAGGTTCCTAATCCTGCAGACACCAAGCTGCAGATGAGCCCCTCAGCTGTCACCAACACCTTTGGGTACACTCACTTCTGCTACCGATCTGCCCAAGTTGCGTCCCACAGACGATGAGCAGTTTGGAGCCTCGTTTCAGTCTCAGTGCCTGAATTCTCAGGGCGAGCATTTTCTCTGTTTATTCAGAGGATAGATCCAGCCTCTAGTCCCAGAGCAGCAGCGATGTGGGAGCGTGCTAGGTATGTGTTGCAGCAGCTAATATGCATCTGTCAAGTAAGAAACTGATTCCCAGCTCCCCAGTGCAGACAGAAGCTTCTCTGAGAGTCGTCTTGCTCAGTGTGTGATGGTCGGATCTCTTTTCCTTCACATTAATAGGTGTTTGTTGGGGAAGGGCAGAATCCCTCTCCCGCTGGCAGAAGAGCAAGGGGGACTTGGCTCAGAATTTGTGCTGGCCAAGGGATGAGGGTGCTTCATTGGTGTGTGATGCTGTGGGTGCATCCTCCAGGCACAGAACGTGAGTTCAGCTCAGGCTCTTCCGTGGCACATCCAGGTGTCAGGTGCCGTGGTTTGGGTGTGCACGTGGCTACGAAGGAAACCTGAAGCAATGAGTGCAGTTCCTCAGTCAGATAAATGCACCTGTCCAGGCAGAACCTGGGTCCGTGTTTGTTCTGTCGGGTGCTCTCAGTGCCTAATCCATATGGATTTTATCCACCTTTCACTCCTTACTAGCATGAGGCAGATACTCTGCATAGGTATATCCAGAGGCTCCATCCCTTGGTCTTCCCTTGTGTTCCCTGCGTTTGTGGAAGGTTTTACTCTTGGGTTAGAGTTCAGGATTTCCTAGGCAGCTAAGAATTGGCCACTGCGCATCACCGAAGGACACATGGACCTCCGAGAATCAGCCTGTGAGCCCATCCCACAGGGAATAACTTTCTTCCTGAGCCCTCAGAGTAATAATTAATTTAAATCATGGGATTTTCATAGGACTGGGAGCAAAAACAAAATGGTAATGGAATAATCAAGACCTGCTTGGCAGTAGTTTTCCTTAGCCTTACAGGTTTTTGGAGCAGGAGTTTTGTATCCACTGTGTGAAGTGGAAAAAGCAGGAAGTGACAGTAGTCCCCAACTCACCGAGGGCTCTGCTGGGTGAGGAAAGAGCTGGGTGAGCAGAGACCCGTTTCTGAAAGGGGCAGAGAGAGGTTTTGGAGTGTCTTTATTTTAAATGTAGGAGAACACTGAAGTTTCTGACAGTAATAGCTGTAGCTAATAATAGGAAGAAATTACTCAGCATTGTGTTGTTACCCTACTGCTGTCTTAATTGCTGTCTCAGTAGGCTTAATCACAGAGATGCTCCTGATAGAGAAGTGACTGTGGGCTTTCATACCACACTCAGAGATTCTGAGAGAATCTGGAGAAAGCTAAGCACAGAAATGTGCACCCTTGCAAATCCAACAGTTCTTACCATTTCTGGAAATGCAAAGGCATGGTGAGATTTCCAAACTAAAATAAATTCCTTTTGCTGTAAAAATGGGGCAAGTGCTCAGAGGTCACTATAACTGTATTAACTTCAGGCACTTCATTAAAGGATTCATTTTTTTTTGATTATGAAGAACAGTATGGGTGAAAAAGTCCATTTTATGGACACCCCACCCTAATAACAGAAAATTACATTTGATTAATACTCCTGTTTCTCAGAGGTGCTCAATACAGCATACAAATGTAAAAATTGATTAGGTAAAAATCTCAAAATTGCTAAGACTGCTGTAGCCTTGAAAATGTTTGAAGTGCAGCACACTCTGCAGGGTAGTGATGAGAGAATTGGGAATTGTTTTAGTTGTGGCCTTAACTGCACTGCCAAGCTCTAACGCTTCAGAAGTGTGCTTCAGTAGCTGAAATAATTGAGATTGTAGAAGCAAAGATGTTCCTTGTCACCATTGCACTGCTTGTGGAAACAGTGGTGCTTTCACTCTCACTGCTAAATTGGAGTTGTCTGTCACACTGCTGGACTGGGGAGCTCTCAGCTTTTCCAGTATAAACCACCAGAAGCAGCAGGTAGAAGTGGTCAGGCAAAGTGCAGTCAGGAGTTCTCAGAGTACAGGGATTTTACAGGGCTTTAAAGAAGAACCAGGAGTATATTTGATCTAGGAAATTCGTAAGGCACATTCAGAGGTGCTGGATAGCTTGTGTTACCTTGCTTGTCACCTACGGTGCCTCAGTCACTGCAAAGACAGAGCTTGTGTGTTCCAAGAGAAAACAAATTTTTTTATATCCCTACTGAAGAGGGAACTAATCTTTTAAAGCAAAAGACCATCTAAATTATTTACCTGTTACTAATCAAAACTATATCAGACAAACGTTGTTTGGGATGCAGAGGCAAGGACTTAAAATCGGCGTTGCCTGTGGAACCTGAGATTTTCATCCCTTTAGTGCATCCTCATGCCAAGGCTGCTGGGCTGGCAGGGAGGTGGTTACCTTTGAAAATGGATGGGAACACACCTGCAGAAAAGAGCAGTGCTCGTGGCTCAGCTCTTGGTGTCACAGCTTTATCTGTCTGACCTTAGCACAGTGTTTACATTTTAGTACTTCTGAGCTGACCTTCAATTCTGCCACATTTGTTCCTCTTTATTTTAAATTAATGCTTTCCCAGTCCCAAAAAGCCATGCAGCTTTTGAGGCTGGAGTTAAAAAGATCCTGACTGCAACCCCATGTTCCTGGTGACACATGGGGTCACCTGTGTGACACATATGCTTCCCAGTCCTCCCATTTTCTTTATGTGTGTGATTATTGTCAGGTATGTTAAAGCTGATAGCTTAAGAGAGAGGAACAAAAGTTTTAGCAGACTAAATAGGTGTAAAAAATACATTATCCTTAGGGCTTCAAACCCAAGTATGACCCAAGGATAGGAGGGTTTTAGGGATTGTCTTTTGAACTGTTGTGCAAACTTAACCTTTCTCCTCTGTGGTGAGATTCGTAGTGTGCTGTGCTCGTGTGATCGTATCCATGGTTTTCACTCACTGGGCTGCTGACTTGTTTATTGAATAGAGTAGATTACGCTTCCTTCATTCGTGTTATTTTTCATTTCCCCTTGTCTGCCTATTCACCAGACACATATGTGTACTTGGTACTACTAAAAGCTTGCAAAGAAGTTAGAGTTAGTAGTTTCTAGGTAGAATTTCCTGTGACCTGTCTCACTGAATCCAGAGGCTCCACGCGGGTGTGACGAGGCAGGAATTCACTCGAGCTGCACAGAAGGCAGTGGGACAGAGGTGACCCCAACCCCCTCTCACATTCAGTGACGTGAAAGAATTTTAGGAGAAGGAGCACATTCACAGGGTCATTGTCAAGGCTGTGCTGGGGTGCTTACTTTGCTTAGGGCTGGTGTTCGATGCCAGAGGCAGGGAGGAGGGAGCAGCAATCACACCAAGACACAGTTTCCTTCACTTCGGTTTTGTGCTGTTTGGAGTATTTTTGGCACACAGTATATGCAGTAACAACCTCCTCCTAATGGCTAAAGTAAACCTTTGAACATCAGCATTTTTTTTTCCCCCCGAAAACCGGATTATGTGTATGCAACTTACTTAGCATGCATCTGTTTAATTAATTAGTGTTGCTTCATGACATGCCAGTGACCTAAGCCCCAGCAAACAGACTCACGTAGTGCTCAATAGCAGCAAGTCATGTGTTTGAGTGATCTCAGCACTTCTCTGGGATGTCCATAAACTGCTTACATGTTTGCAAGAACAGCTGTGAGAGTCCTGAAAATGAGCAATAAGGGATGGTGCTACAGGATGCATAATGTTGCTGCCCCATATTTTTTTATTCATTTCCTTTTCTGCCTTTCAGAAGTCCACTTTTATTTGCTCTAACAGGGGCTTTATGGCAGAGTGCAATTCTGCATGGTAAGAATTGAAATGACAAACTTTGTGTTTGATAAACTACACAAGCAGAAGCGCTTCAAGTCCTTTGCAAGGACATGAGGTGCCAAAATTAAGCTGTGTTTAACACTTGAATTTTTAAACAGCAGAGGCTCTTTCCTTCAGTCACACAATGCAGTGATTTGGTGAACTGCGTGGAAGTTCCACTCGCTGAAACCTGGATGTGCTTCATTCCTTCACATTTCTTAAAGATTGGGAAGGGTCCACCATACTGTAAGGCTTTAGGAGATGCATTTAGGTCACAGCCACCAAAAAATCTGTAGATTGTGTCACTGTGAAACCTGAAATGCCACCGTGTGACACAGCAGTCGTGTTGTTGAGCTGCAAATATCAGCTGCTCTGGCAGTTGTAGGTCGCGGGCCCTGGAGAATGCACTGAAGTTAACCAAATAATTTGATTTAATGAATGTGTATCCAACTGAAATTGAGAGATACAATAGTTTATGGCTGATCTTTTCCCTCTGGGCCAAAGGCTTTATTTTTGTAGACCTGTCGTTTTCATGGTGGCCAGTTGCTGTTAGTGAAAGGAAAAGTGCAGCTAAGCTGAAAAATCAAATCTGTGGTCTCTTGGGTTTTCCTAGTTTGCTGACTTTTAATGAGTCAAGTAGCCCTTTGGCATTTGAGTTCTTTTGTTTGCTTTATAACCCTTGTAAATGGACTGTCAGGTCAGAGTAAGATGTTATTTCTTGGAAAGAATCAATTATCAGTAAGCTGTTGTTTGCATGCAAAAATTTTGGTGTTTTTCCTAAAAAGTGTTTCTTTCTGTATTTCAGCTTGTTAGTGACTTATTGGAATTCTGCTTCTACACCTTCCGAGAGTCTCAGGCACTGAAAGTAGAGTTTCCAGCCATGCTGGTGGAAATCATCAGTGACCAGCTACCAAAGGTGGAATCTGGGAATGCCAAGCCCCTGTACTTTCACAGGAAGTGATAGAAAATGTCTTAAATGGAAGAACTTTGCCTTAAGTTTCCCTGTGTTATTCCACACCCATGAAGGACCCAAGAAACCATATTTTAAACATGCTCTTTACACTTGTTCAGCAGTCTCTGAATAGTCTAAAATCATATGAAGGGTTTGGGGGAATGGAAAGCAGTTGACTCGGATTTGGCAAGACCTAGATGTTTGGAAATTACCCCATAACCCTAAAACACTTAGAAAATGTTCCTGTTCCTCTGGATGAAAAGCCATATCTAGTCAATAGCTCTTTGATTTTGATATTTTAACAGATGGAGTTTTAAATATGCCATGTCGTTTCTGGTATTGTTTGCTTGTTTTAAAAGGGTTCGAGAACTAATGAGAACTTTTTAAAGCTTACCCTTGGTTTGCACATAAAACGTAAAGTCAATATGGGGCATTAATATTCTTTTCTTGTAAAAAACAAACAAAAAAACCACAAAAACAAAAAAAAAATAAACAAAAACTATATATATATACACACATATATACACACACACAAACCCTAACGTGTAAAGTAATAACAGAACATTTGGTGTGGAATACTGTTATCCCCACCTGTGGCATTTGTTATTCCATGTTATCCCATCCTACATAATATACACTGTGTTAAGTGTCCATTTACTATTTAATTCAAAAGGATAAGATGTGAAAAACAAATGCCCTGGTATCAATTTATAGTATCTATTGTGCTGGCTTTACAAATAATTTTTTGCAGTCTTTTGCTGTACTGTACATTGCTGTATGTATAAATTGTGAAGGACCTGAAATAAGGTGTAAGGAACTTTTGTAAATGAGACAAAAAAAATCTTTAATGGTTAATAGGATGAACGGGAAAGTATTTTTGAAAGAACTCTATTTTGCTGGAGACTATTTAAGTACTATCTTTGTCTAAACAAACAAGGTAATTTTTTTGTAAAGTGAAATGTTCTGCATGCATAATGAACCGTTTACAGTGTATTTAAGAAAGGGAAAGCTGTGCCTTTTTTAGCATCATATCTAATTTACCATCCTACAGTATCTGTTGTAAATAACCACGCTTAACCTTTTCAGTTGTGTTTTAAGCCTTTCTATTTCTCTATTTTCCTCCCCTTTTGTCTCTCTTGCAAGCGTATGTGACTTGAGCACATCTTAGAACTCCTGCTTCATATATCTGTAGGAAATTACACATTGTTGTGTTTGCCACTTCACCAAGGTTTCATTTAACAAGACAAATTACGGTCTCTCTCCAAAGCTTTTGCCAGCTTAATGATCTCGTGAGTTCTTGCCCTCTACTCCCTTTCTCTCTCAGGGGAATGGGGGTGAGCAACATGTTGAATGATTTTCCTTTTTTTATTAAGGTTTCCCAGATTGTTTGGGGTTTTTTTCTCCTTTGAATACTGGATATCTGAAACATCTTAAAAGATCAGATTATTATTTCAGATGGGGGAGAGCAATTTCTGGTTATGCTGAAGGGAACATGCAGATCATTACAGTAAGTATATCAAAGAGATTTGTATTGGTGAGAGGGATGGTGAGGGATGATAAGGGCAGATAAGCTGAGTAGAATTTTCAGTGCTAACCTAAAAGCGTCTGTAATTTTGTAAGCATTTTTGTAATAATCGGGATACGGCCGAGAAGACATATGTTCACACTAAAAATTCAACTCAGTTGGTCTGATTTTGTCTCAAAAAATGTTTTCTCTAGAATAAGACTGCAAAGAAAAGAATTTTTGAGGTGATTTTCACTATTTCACAATTTATAAGCAACTACAAAATTTTGGAGTAGAATAGAGGACAGGTGAACTTTTCTGAGGCTCAACTGTTGCTACCATATGCTCATGTTTAAATAGAGTAGTTTTTCAGAGTCCTAATCTGTAGTGTTCTCTCTGGGTGCCACTGGTATTTTCGAGCTATAGTGTGTCCCTTGGCCGGTCGGAATGTAGCATTTCTTGTCAATGGTGGTCGAATTAAGAATTCTACACCCTTTCTGAACCCAAATTTTGAGATGCACTGTGGTGCACTGAAGACAGTCAGCGCTTCTTGTCTTTTTAAATGACACCTGCCTTATGCAATGGGTAATCTGTAAAGACTGTATTCAGAGAGGTTTTTTTATATATAAATATATACATACATATATTCTTTGCATTTTGGAAGTCTAATTCATAGGCAGATCTTTAAATACTGACCTGCACAGCAATATGAAAGCCAAACTTCCAACATGAGATATACAGCATGCAGACTGGTTGTTTACAGTAAAGACACAGTCATACATCCATCTTTTAATTTACTTTTTTTTTAAAGTCTAAAATAGAAGATTTCAAAGCCAGGTTCTGGGTGAATACAGTCTGCAGCAGCTTTTTATATTAACAAAGTTACTGCCTCCTTTTCTGTCTCAGAGTAACTTTGCTTGACTAAAATAGCAAAGCCATATTCTACACTTCACTGTTAAATGCCTGTCCCAGTCCAAATTGTTGTCTGTTTGCTCCTATTTTTGTACCTTATTACTTTTAATCTTGGTTTGGTACAATTCATAATTCACAGAAACGTCATATAATTAAACACACTAAATTAGTTTTAAAAAGCAATTTATATCTTTATGCAAAAACGTATGTCTGTCTTTGCAAACAACTGTAAGCAGATTATAATAAATCCTTTACTTTAATCACCTGTTGTTTATGAAACCATTCATTGATTATTATTTTTTTGCTAGAGATCATTGAGTAATAGATACAATTGGATATAGATGTTGTAAGAGGCAGTATTCTCTTATCAAGGACACTTAAGCAGAATAGCCATCACTTTTTTAATCTAAACCTGTGTACAGAAAAAAAAAAAAAAAAAA
>VYZQ01030240.1:0-12515 GCA_013400655.1 Mystacornis crossleyi
GAGGGTGACTTTGGAATACTAGTGGATTCACAAACCTAGAAAATACAAAATAAAATCCCTAGAAAATACACAAACCTTATAAATACTGTATGAACAGTATTTACCAAAACCAAGACCTCACACATGCTGGGTTTTGTCTCTGTTTTCTTGTATAAATCTGTAGGAAACAGCTGAGTCAAATTCTCTGCAATACTCAAAGCACCTCGATATAAAAAATGAAGATAAAGCAATAAATAAAGTGCAGGACCTTCTGTGAAAAGGTTGTGCACCTAACTGGAGAAGAGTGAAATACTGACAGCTATTAAATCCAGTACTCTTAAGTGCAGCACCAGCTCCAGAACCTCCACTGTTCTGCAGGCCAGAATATTGGAAAGAAGGAGTGGGGAGGGAGCACTTCATACTGACCCTACCTCTTACAGTGTTTATTTAAGGCTCTTCTGAGGATACAGAGCTGCTGTTAAAGCAAATACCCCCAGCCCTACATAGCCTGGAAGAAAGGAAAACTCCATTGCCTCTTGTCTCCTCCCTTCTGTGTATTTTACATTCACTTTAAAATTACAAAGGACAAAAAATACCCAGGAGTAGGTGATGTGAATTAAATCCCATCACGTTACAAGTTAACGAGTCTAATTCTTTTTCAGGTCAATCTGGGCACATTCTGGGCCATATTTTAGAGCAGGGTGATGGTTACACCAAGGTTTTGGGTTCAATCCCTATATGAGCCCTTCACTTAAGAGCTGGACTCAGTGATCCCTGTGGGTCCTTCCAACTCAGGATATTCTGTGATTCCATCACACTCAAATTTTCCGGGAGTATTTTGTCTGAGACATTATAATTAAGCTAGTCAGAATATATGGCATACACTAAATAATAAGAAAGCTTATCCCCATACAGCAGCCACAACTTTTCCAAGCATTTGCAAGCTCTTTCCACAAGCTCTTTTTTGATGATGGCACAGTGCATGAGGGGACCGCATGTTCTTTTGAAAAATCTCTGATGAGCAGGTTTCCCCCTCAGATAATGGCTCTGAAAACTACATTGGCTCAGGGAGATTTTAAAGAGCCAAGACAAACTGTGTGCTTTCACAAGCCCCAGCAGAGCTCCATCCTGCAGTGTGAGCAGGCCAACAATGAATCACCTGCAGGAGGACGAGACAAACCACTGAAGCACACATTCCAGGCAGCTGAACTATAGAACAATTTCTGTTCAGTAATTTGGTTATTTCTGGAAGAAATGAGCCACATAAGCAGCAGGTGCATATGCTAATAGAATGACTTCATGATTTAATTAAGCCATATTTCCCTACAGAGTAATTACATATGTTGTTTACTCAACTTTTTTAAAGGCCATTAAAAAAACCTGCAATCACATTCATTCCCTGGCTAAAAATAAAAGATCTCAAGAACTTCAAGCACACAAAAAATGTAGTGAACACACTTAGTAGATCCTGCACATACCCAATGAACACTTGCTATTCACAATCCCATATAGGAGCTTCTCTAACAGATGGTGTTATCTGAACTCCTATCAAAATCTGTCTGGTCTGATCCCACCCAGTGTAATGTGTGAGGAGATATTTTACAGTGGCTGCCTTGGCTGTAGGAAAACGAGGAGTTTAGAGGTTTAGATTAGATATTAGGAAAAATCTCTTCGTGGAAATGGTTGTAAAGCAATGGAACAAGATGCCCGGGGGCAGTGGTGGGAGTGTTCAACCATCCCTGGAATTGTTCAAAAAACAAGTGGATGAGGCACCTGAGGACGTGGTTTAGTGGTGAATAGGGTGATGCTCGGTTGATGTTTGGATTGGATGATAATAAATGTCTTTTCCAGCCTTCACATTTCTGTGATTCTGGTCTAACCCAGCTGATATTGCAAAGCAACACCTGAAATAGAGACTACAGAGCCTAAAGAAGAAGATAAATTTAATGAGATGACAATTTTCTCAGCTTGAGACACAAATACAGAATTTTCCTCAAAGGACAAGAGTGGTCTTATCCCAGATGAGTCCTGCTGCTGCACAACTCCTCCTGCTTCTGGTCTGGATTCCCCACAGCTACAGCTGCTGTTCCCACTATTCAGTGATAGGTTCATCCAATATAATGGAACAATGAGGCCCTGGAACGGGGTGCTCAGAGCAGTTGTGGCTGCCCCTGAATCCCTGGAAGTGCCCAAGTTCAGGTTGGATGGGGTCCCACTTGGACAGTGGAAGGTGTCCCTACCAATGGCAGGGGTGGGATGGGATGGGATGGGATGGGATGGGATGGGATGGTGTTGCAGATAGGTAAAACCTTATAAAATGAAGGCCTTGTTGCCCCTGTAAAACCACGGCCTACTCCTGTTACTCTGGCTAAGTAGAAAAGGATTCTGGGTAATGATTCAGATGGAGAAGCAGAAAAAATTTATGTAACCGTAGAAGACAAGCTGTATAACCATCACGTGTTCACATGGTGGTTTATGGTGGTTGGTTGAATTATGGTTGTTGTGCTTTAATGGAATGTTACTGATAAAGGCCTAATTGCTCAAAAAGGCCTGTTTTTTTTGAAATAAACGAGCTCCCTTTTGCACCTGCTTGGCTAGTCCATGTCATTTTTTATTGTAACAGGATGGGCTTTAAGATCCCTCCCAACCCAAACCATTCTGTGATCCTCTCATTCCTTGCTGTGAAAAAAACATTACCGTGTGGACAGCATTAAGATTACAACACTGAAGATGATAATGAAGCCAAAAGCCACTTGTTGTTTCTTGAGGCACATTCACAGATTTATCTCTGTTCTTTTCCAATTCACTGCAGTGGAAGATAGAGAATTTCAGGGTGAACAAGTCAATTCAGAGGCGGTGGAAGCCTTCAGACCTGCAGGCGACTTAGCCAAATATGACACTGACATCTAGAAACACACACAGAAGCAAACAGCCAAATTCAAACCCACTGTGTGTGGGTTCAGGTCCACTATGGCCTCTCCTCCAAACTGTGCCCAGATAGTGCTTCTGAGCTTCCTCCAAAGGGCACAATTCCCTCTCTGCAGGAGACACTGCTTTAAATTCCACCTTTGAAAAAGAAAAGTCTTTCATTCTTAAGGAGAGTAACGTGCACCAAGTGATGTTTAACAGACAGAATTTTAGGCAGCTTCTTTTCAATCCTTATTTTGCAAAATTATACAAATCCAGATTCCATCTCATCTGTCTTAAATGTGACTCCACTGGAGAGACATATTTCCCAGAAAATAAAGATGGGAAGACATTCTATATTGCAGGAGAGATGTGTCAAATGCATGTCACATAGCTATTAAATTGAAAAATGGAACTTGCAGGAAAATCTGAGGATGTTTTCAAAAGCTAAAAGCCACATTTGCTCTTGCTTCACTTGTGCAGGAATAACTCTCTTTAAATATTTCAATAACGTATTTATTTTTTTCAAGATTCTCTCTGTCCATTGTCCATGTGAGATTTGTGATTTTCTGCCTGTGTAGCACTTCTGGAAAAGCTACTTCAGCAACTTTCCCAGAAATGAGGAGTTTGTATAAATCAAGGTTTGTAAAGAGAGCTACCAAGTGCAACTTACAGGCCAGGTGCTGGTGTGCCTGCAATCTTAAGGATAAAAACTAAATAAATAATATATTCAAAGCTCATGATTTGTCTTGAAATAGCCAGCGATCAGGGAAAGAGAGCACGCAGTAGTTTGGGGTATTTTTCCCCTTAAAGCAAAAGTTTGATTTTAGAAGGACACGTACCATTTAACTTACCCAATGGCTTTCTCACTCCCTCCAATCAGCAAAATAGCCAATTAAAAAAATCTCAAGAGAGAATAATTATTATATTGGCAGAAATTGGCACAATGGGTAATTTTGCTAGAACGAATCAGAGTCATGATGGTGTCTTTCTGTATCTACACAAATGTCAATGTATTTGCAGTATTTTCTTTATAGTTTTATTGCATATATTAAAATTGTTTGTGGGTTACTTGCTCTGCGTATTTAAATCTTAACCCTGAACACTCAAAATGCAGGAGAGATTAATACCAAGCCTATTGAAACCCCATGAACTCCACAGGAGGCTCTCAGTCCGAGGAGTATAGAAATGAACTGCAGAAAGGAAAAACGGCCACTCCGGAAAATATTACTTTTTAGAAAGATCTTACCAGTCTCAATATTGTACTCAAAACTGTATCTAAACAGAGAATCTACTACCCAGGGAGAATAACCATGACCAAATATCTGTGGTCCAACTGTGTCAGAGATGGAATAGGAGTTTTTGAGAAGAGAATTACTTCTAGGTTTATCACATGTTTTATCAGTAAACTTCAAGCAAAATTGCTTGGGCATTATCTCATGTTCCTCTTTTTGCCTCTTATATTTCTACTTAATACTAATATATTTTTGCAGATAATTCTTCTGTCAGTGCTCCTCAAAATGTCACATTTGGACTCAAAAATTGCTCGGTTAGAATTTTAGAAATTAAATTGATCATTCCATGATCAACACTGACTGTCGGAAAGTGCATTATATTCATCAAGAGGAATCCAGGCCCAGTTTGCCCTCTCTGACCACACAGAAGTTCTCAGAAAACACACTCAGCAAGTAATGAATTTTGCCTACCATCAATTTTTGTCCTGCATTAGCTCTACAGCTCAGTTACAGAGGTGATTTAATAGGATAATAACAAGAACCCTTTTTGCCTTTATCATCTCCAACTGAGGCTAAATCACTCATCCTTGCACAGCCTCATTGTGCTCTGAGAGCAGATAAGTGGAAAATAAAGCAACAGAGACCTTCAATTCCAGCTGAAATGAGTGTATTCTCCCCAGAAATGGGAAACATGCACACAAGGATTCTGCACTTTGGTTTGACTCTTTCATATTTAGCCTTCAGTTCTCAAGGGGATTTAGCCAGATGACATCTTAGAAGAACTTAATATAACACTGACTTTTTCCTTCCTAAACTGGGAAAAAATTGTGTCAGAAAACCAAGGTTGTAAAAGCTGGGTTTGGGACAAATTTTGAGAAGCTACAGAATTTTTTTCCTTGGAAAAACCGCTCCCAGCTTCAAATAACTAAGAAACTGAAGAATATGCAAGTAAAGGGAATTGTAACCTTTATGATGGAAGAATTCCCAGCTTACTATGGTCTTAATATACACACACACAATAAGAAATATGAAATAAATATAAATGGACTTCAGAACAAAAATTTACTGAAAAAAAAAAAAGAAGCACAACACGGCAGACTGTCCCTGAATGTGTGCCTGAAGTTGCTCAGAAAATGCTTCTGTGTTACCTAATCTCCTGCCTTCGTAAGATTAACAGTTCTGCTCCCAGAACAGAAGAGTAACTTGTAAATCTGATAGAACTCACTGCGCATTTGCTGTGGAAGAACGCCAAATTCTATCTTTTTTTTCCTTCCCTCTCCTGGTATTTACTTAGAATACATTTCTGACCAACTTAGTAGCTACTCCTCCTCCTCTTATTTCTTACCAAGTCATTTAAACATTAAAAGCTGGTATATTATTACACATACTGGTGAAAATATTCAGAATTTGAATGCTGTTCTGCTTATTAGAAAATTGACTCTACACAGATCAGGGTTTTATGATCCCTCATGTCCAAATTTACAAAGCCCAGTGATACCACTAAGGAATGTATGGGCTTGCTGAGGGCAGGTTTTTCCTTCATGAGACACAATTCCTTCCTCTTGCCTTTTGGATGACATACACTGCACTGGATATTTGTTTTTGCTGGGTAAAAAATGATGTCTTGAAATACGTAGGGTTTGTCATACCAATCTACTGGATTTTTCTAGCAATCCTATTTTGAGAGTATTATCTGTGCTAAAATAACAGTCAGAATTTATTGGGGAAAGAAGGTTTGAAAAACCTTTCTATCAGGAATAGGTATATTCAAGCTGAAGACCTCTAGTATTACTCAGATTTTCAGAATCAGACAGATGCAATTTCATTTATTGAGTGTTTTCTTTGTGTTTTGCAGCAGCATGACATCAAGAACAAAATAAAACTGATTTATAAGGTAATGCACGTAGAAACAATGTGCATTTAGAAACCGGATTTTATGATTTCGGCCCAGGTAAATTTCGATACTTCAAGACACACCAGAAGGAGCTGATAGCTGTGGTACCTGGCAATATTTGATGATAAACATCTACCACAGGGACTGTGTAACTTCTTTTGGCTGACTTTTATGTGCATATCCAGTTTTAAAAACCCAGAGTGAGGAAAAACTCATCTGAGACTGTTCTGTCCATCATATGAGTTGAAAACAAATTATTTGAACAGGCCTTTTAAGTGGGGTCCAGCAGAAACACCACCAGTGTGGCCTTTGGCTGTGTTACTGTGGGTCACTACGTGTAGAGCGGGTCACTGGAGACAATTAACAACGTTCTGCTGGACAAGTTCCTGCGGGCGCAAGGAATGCCTTTCCAACAGGGAATCCTGAAAAGCAAGTCCCTTCACAAATATTCTGGGACCTGCACCAAAAAAGAGGACAGAAAAAGTGGGTAAGAGAGAGGGAACAAAACTCGTTTCCATCCCTGTTTCCTGCAGCCCTCCTGAGGCTGTCAATGCCTGAGCACCAGCGGCTGCTCCAGCTGGCTGCAGCTTCATGACAGGAACCAGAGATGTCGCTGAGATTAGAACAGAAGAGGAGAAGGACACTTTCCTCAGCCTCTGCTTTGTACAGTGTCTGTCCTAACAAGAGGAGAGGCAAAGGGTTCCATATGGTCCCTTCCCAAAGGATAAATGCACAGGGCACAACCATCAACTTGCTGGCCATGTAAGAGCCACAGAATCACGGAGTCACAGAACGGTTTGGGTTGGAAGGGACCTTAAAGACCATCTCATTCCTGCTGTGTGTAGGGATACCTCCCGCTAGACCATGTTTCTTCCTAATAGCTCATTTAATCCCAACCTCGGGCCGTGGGAAGCCCTTCCCCCTTGTCCTGGCACTCCATCCCTTGTGAAGAGTCTCTCTCCATTTTCCTTGTTGCCCCTTCAGGTGCTGGAAGGTCACAATTAGGTCAGCCTAAAGCTTCTCCTCTCCAGGCTTGCAGACAACCCCAGCTTAGCTGTCCAGGTCAGAGCAGAGATCAGACAATGTGATACCTCTGCTGAACGCAGACTGCTGGGTCAGAGCAAGCATCTCACTGTTCACTGGCTGCAGTAAAGTGGGATAAATTCACCTACAGAGTTAGGGAAGAGTTAGAGTCAGTTTGATCCAACAGCTGCGCAAGTAGCTTGCAAACACAATCTATGAGAACAGTAGAGAGAGAGAATCCAGGAGGAGGAAGAGAGAAGCAAAGCAGATGCCCAGAAGCAGCAGATGAGCAGCTGCGAGATGCTGTGAAGTTCCACCACAACTTGTGGAACTTTCTTTATTTGCCCTGCAAAATACAGGTCCACTCTATTCTTTGGAATTAATAAAGGAGAAGCAGACGTGACCGTGGAGCTTTGCCTATCTTCTTTCTCCCTCAGTGTCTGGGGAACAGAGCTGAGGCACTGCACCCTCCTTTTGCATCCCTGCTGAAGGGCTGGGGATCAGAGCAGCAACACAGGCACTGCTCACCTATGGGAGCAGCTGACAGTGAGCTGGGAGGGCTGGGAGTGCGGGAAGCACCTGGGAGAGGCTCGGACAAGAGGCCACTAACCCACTGCTGAGCCTCAGGAAAGGTGCTTCCCCACAATGCTGGGGGATCAGACACTGCAGGAATCAGCCCTCTGGTAGCATTATCTGAGCTGAGGATTCATCTCTTATCAACCAGCTTAAACCAGTCAGCCAGACTCTTGCTGTAATTGATGCAAAGAGATAAATACCGCCAGAGGTGACTCAGCCCAGCACTTTTAGACAATTACCTGAGGATGGTGTGAGCCACCCTCGGGAGGTGCCTGTTCTTTCCTATCAGTTACTGAACGAGGCCAGAGCCCTGTCAAGGCCAGCTGGGGCACCTTGGGTGAGGGGAGATTGAACCAGCAATTCCAGAAAATAAAACAGAGACTTGTTTAGTTAAGGTATGGGTCCCAGAGGCTTTTCAAAGATCTAGGAGGTATCGACAAAAATATCCCAAATGGACATTTCTTCTTGCTGAAATCCCTTTCATATTTTATTTTTGCTTGCAGGAAAGCAGCAGCAAGGATCAGAAAGGCTGGCCTGCTTCGCTCTTCAGGAGATACAGAGAGTGAGACTGAGGGCAGAGGACACACGGATATGTGTGTGCACCAACACACGGCTCCAGGGTGTCTTCGAAACACTTTTGCAGGGCCCTCCACATTGCTCTGCCTTTTTTCACAATCTGCCCTTACAGTCTGCATTTTTTTTTTTTTAATTCAATAAGGATATTAGGAAAAACAAATAATACTGGGTTCAAGATTCGTTAACAAGCAATTCATGACGCTTTTCTGTCATGGATGTATGTAACCAATCACCAAATATTCATGCCTTAGCATTTCTAAACCTTCAAGTGTCCAGCAGGTTGAGGGAGGTGATTCTCCCCTTTTCTTCTGCCCTGGTGTGATCTCACCTTGAGTGTTGCCTCCAGCTCTTGGGTCCCTGCACAAGACAGAGAGGGACCTGTCTTGTCACGGAGGAGATGCTCCGAGGGCTGGAGCCCTTCTGCTCTGGAGCCAGGCTGGGAGAGAGCCTGGAGAAGAGATAGTTCCCAGGGGACCTTAGAGCCCCTTCAGTGTCTGAATGGGCTGATGAAAAGGAGGCAGAGAGACTGTTTACATGGGCAGAGAGTAACAGGACAAGGGTCAATGGTTTTAACCTGCCAGAGAGCAGGTTTAGATCAGATGTTAGGAAGGAATTGTTCCCTGAGAGGCCCTGGCACAGGGTGCCCAGAGGAGTTGTGGCTGCCCGTGGATCCCTGGCAGTGCCCAAGGCCAGGTTGGACATTGGGGATTGGAACAACCTGGGACAGTGGAAGGTGTCCCTGCCATGGCAGCAGTGGGACTGGATGGGCTTTGTGACACAAACCAGCCTGGGATTCCATGTTTCTATGATTCTATAATTAAGTTACAGTAGAAACTTTGCATTTGTGACAGAGTCTCCTGGGGAAGAAGGATGGACCTGTCTGCAGTAACCACAAACATGAGAGAAGAGCAGGAATATAAAACTGCTAAATCCATGGGCTTAACATAGTGAAACAAACCAGTGTAATTTGATTTTTAAACCCCAGCTCTGTCCCACCTGTGTTCTCATTCACACACGTGCACACACACCTGCTCATTCTCTGCATAGGTCCTACAGCAGTCACAATCCAAACACTTCAGTCACAGAATTGCCACGAAAAGCCAGAAAGGTGATTTTACGATGTGACCTAGTCCACAGCCCTGCCTGAAGGTGTACTCTCTGCTCTCTGCCTTCTCTAACCAGGTCCCTCCTGTGGATCACTTCCCACTTTGATTAGTGTCCCTAATGCCAGGCCCTCCTGCTGCAATCCATCCAAATCCTGTGTCCTGTCTGCAAACCACATGCAGAACATTTTATTGCCTCTCCTCTGCAGTGCTGATTCACTTATTGTCTCCTCTCTCTCAGGATTCTTCCTTGGGGGAGACGGAAGTGCCTTGTCAGAGAACTTCTTTCTCCTCATTAATAAAAGAGCAATACCAGCTCTTCGGTGCCTAATTAATATTTAAGATGTAGCATCAGTAGAAATTATTATAGCATTGATTAAACCTGTTTTGTCTATGTAACTGATAAATGTTAACATCATCAATGAAGGCCAGTGTAGCTTTTTTAGGTCTTTTCATTTTTTAATGCAGATTTTAGATAATTGTTTGAATCTCCCTGGGTCTTTCTCAGTTATTTACTTTGGAGGCTGATGCCACCTGAGAGTTTTGGGTTCAGGGGGAAGTGATCCCTCATTACAAACAACTGCCCAAGCACATCAGTGACATGGCAGACGTACCAAACCCAGCCAAGGCTTGTATCAGAACTGTGGATACATCTGTACCTCTGTGTGTTGGCCTTGGTTAATTAACCCATGATTTCAATTTTGAAGGTCAGCTTTTCCTAAAGCGTAACTCAGAAATGCTACATGGAACCATTCCAAAAAACCTGTTTTGCTCTCTCACCTCGTGCTCACTTTGTACCACAGGTAATCACTTTCTGCTTCTGTCAGACAGCTGTGCCCTGAAATCCTAACCCTTACCTGCTGCTGAAAATTTATCTCCCACACGTCTCTATCCGAAATACAACCAATGTAAAGTGGTTTTAGGTTTTTTGGACCCTGTTACAAACATAAGGGCTCAGGTATTGCACCCAGGAAACCAAGACAACTAAAAGAAGAGGAAGACTTGTTGCCCAAGAGAGGAAAGAAAAGCAAGGAAAAAGGCAAATCAAAGGGAGTGATCATATATTCAAGATCTATTCAACCAGATATGGCAGCAACACAGAGAACTTTAAATATTTGAGTTGTCAAACTGAAGTCGAGACCTTAAGTGATTTGCTGGACAGAGAACTAAATAAAACAGATGCATTATTTCATTTAAAAACAGATTTGTTCTCTAAGGTCTTCCTGTGAAATATTCTAGATCAGGAGTCCATAGAAGAAGCATTGATTTTCCTATCAATGAAAACCAAGTGGGAAAACATGCAGTGAGATGAAAGGGATCATCCAAATGATTCATGAGTTATGCAGTGATTTTGATTATTTATAAACCACTTCACATTTTTCTGGAATGACTTTGTTCCAAGTCCTTCCTGCAGGCCATCCGACTGGTGTGAGCATCAGGAAAAATAATTCCAGCCTAAATCACTGCTAAACTGGCAGCAGTCATGCCTGAGAACAGAAACCTTTATTGTGTCATCGACAAACTTCCTCCCCCACATTAATATCCCCCTTTAATTTTCTACCCTGATTCCACAGAGCAGACACTTCCCATTCCAGCAGACGAGGGCTGACGGTGCTCACCCTCTGCAAACTCCATTAAAAGAGCATTAAGGCTGTGACACAGAACAATAAAAGCAGGGGAGAGCTCCGTTCCTGCAGAAATGGGCCACATGGGCTCCTGCTAAACAGATTTGGGGTGCTGGGTTATGCTGAGGTGCTGGAAAATGTGGATAGGTGAGGATGGATTGAGGAGCACAGAGGATAAAGCGTGGGTTGTTCATGTGTTTGCTGCTGCTATGTGTCAGATGGATGAATAAAGCAGGATAATCTGGGATCTAGTTAAAACGAAAAATATGAACCTTGTCTTTGGGCATATTTAAATTATGTGCGTGGTGAGACAATGCTTAGCCCTACTATTTCACTGAGGATTAGGCTTTTTGGTTCTGGTTTTCCCCTTCCCCCCACTGCTTTGCCCACCCTTCCTTCATTTCCCTACAAGGAGTATATCTACAACAAAGCACACAGCTGCCAGCACAGGTTTTGGGGAAGCTGAGAGGAACTTTAGTGGACGTTGACCATTCAGATGCTGACTGACCTGTTTGAAAAGCTGCATAGCTCTGGAAAACACAAAACCCAACATCTTTCATCAAAATTCTGCCTTGTCTGGCCGGCTTGCTGAGACAAGCAGCCCGTGGCTGTGTTTGCAGCAAATTTCTGAGAACAACTCCTCAGTAACCTGGGCTCTAATGGTCCCAGTCTGAATTTTTCCTGCTTTCAGGATAATAGTTAGCAAAGCTGGGAAAATATGTCTTGTAAATAAACCCTGCAAAGAAGATAGTCCTCCCTTCGGTCACAGAATTGGTTTTAATCTACTTTTAATCTTAAGAAATTGCTAAGGACATCAGAGAGGGATTGTCAAGGCTACTCATTTGTTCCTGCTGTGTGCTAGGATTGTTCAATTCCAAATGAAACAAATGGCCCGAAGCTGGCTCACTGAAGGAGCAATACATGGGGCACAAAGCACCACTGGAACTCATCACCACTGACCTCAAGGGCTTCCAGCAGGACACAGGAAAACCTCAGCTCAGGAAACAGGGAAAGAAAGATCCTGGAGTCTCAACATAAAAGCTCAGGGCCAGCAACACAACCAGTGCTATAAAACCAAGTGACCTCTCCGTATCAAGGTTCTACTGAAATAATCTTGACCCATCACTGCTTTTCATGCGCATGGAAAAAAATGGGGATGGCATTTTCTAACTGCCAGTATTTTGTCCTAACTAATGCTTTTAAAATATGCCTCAACTTTATAAAATAATAAACCAGGAACATTTTAAAAACACGGAGTATGTGGAATGATTTGTACTTGTCACATTAACTGATGGAAATTACAGACCCATGGTTTTCTAAGGGAAAATTACCACCCCTCTCAGAGAACGTTTCATCCTTAGGCTGCAGAGTGGTTTGGGGAAGGATGTAGGTGGGCATCCCGCAAAGGGAAGCTGCTGGTCCACGGCTGGGCACAGGACTGCCATGAGGTGCCCCTCCTGCCTTGCCCTGCCAGCAGACAGCCCCCTGAGCCAGCACCCACCCGGCAGGTGCCTGTCCCTGCCCCGGCACAGGTGCCTGTCCCTGCTCCTGCCAGCCTCTAGGCTTCCCAGCAAGCTGGAGAAAGCTGGAGAGGAAC
>VYZQ01030248.1:0-25615 GCA_013400655.1 Mystacornis crossleyi
TTTTTTTTTTTTTTTGTGAAGGCCAAATTACACACAACCCCTCCGGGTTTTGATGCCTCCCTCTCCTCTGCCCAGCTGGGTGGGGTCGGGGAGCAGGCAGGAAAAAAAAAAAGGTCAGGATCCAAGCCCTACAGAGCAACTCCTATTTTGCTATTTTCTTTTCCAAACCCTACGGGGACGGGGTGACCCGTGTGGCCCCCCATGCCAAGTCCTGCCACACCAGGATGCTGAGGACTCCCAGTTGCACCCAGGTCTGGGTGTGCAGGGAACGAGTTCTGCCTCCTCTCACTGCCCAAAATGCTGCATAAACCAGGATTTGAGGTGTAAGAGTGCAGAAATACAGGACAATTTGTGAAAGGCCCACTAATAGTTGAGTTTTAGCATGGGCCCCAGCACTCCTGCTCCAGCAGGACACACCTCTGCCTCAGTTTCCCCACCAATAAACTTGCTATGAATAGCCTTGCAGAGACATCATAACCATGCAATGGTCATACTTGGCAAACACTGGGAAAGAAAATCCTTTGCCACTCAACATGTTCACATTTTCAGAGTTTGGGGTGGCTAGTAATATTAAGAAACTCCCAAAAAAGTCATCCCATTTCACTGAAGAGTGACCTGAGTTACAGTATATCAGACTATGTCCGGCCCTTTTGGGCAAAATGACCCCAGCTGGGGACCTCTCAGCTCTGGGGCTGGATTTAAACCTTTAGATCAGGACAGCTCATGAAATAATTTCACTTTAACTGTGTTTTAGAGAATTTTGCTTTTCTATGTGGAAACAGACACCAACGTAGACCCAGTGGGTCATGTACCCATCAGCATGGGGAATAGAGTTTGAGCCCTTCTGCTCTTTTGGCTCCAAAAGTAAAATGTCTTTAATACCTGAGTTAACAGGTATCTCCTCCAACTGGCAGTATTACTCACTTATCCTCCCCTCGGGTAACTCATCTTATAGAAGAAAGCCAAAATTTAAGGAGATTCACCATAGTGTTTTCTTATTTTTTACCTAGGAAACTCTGCTGGGATTACAGAGGACAGCAGCTACTGCTCATGTTTCAAATCATCCCTGAGATCCCCAAAACCACTTGCTTAAGCTTGATCCCAGCATCTTCATTCCCCTAACAGGGAAATCATTAACTAACTGGGGCAGAACTGGCTTCAACTGTCATTGCATATAGTAAGATTAAACCATCTACAAGGTTACAAACCTGGATTTTGGGTTCTTCCTTGCTTTATTAAAAAAAAAAAAAGGAAGAAAGAGGTAGGCAAGGGATGATTTCTAAGCATGGACTGATTAGTTTAGACCCTTTGCAAGAGCAGAAAATATCCATATTGATACATTTTGCCCTGCAAACTCTTTGCAGCTCTGCGATGGGGTTTCCAGCACCAAGCCATAATACGAAGTATTTACAAGCAGTGTGTATAACACAGAGACATAATTCACATAAAACTTCTACATCTAAAACATACTGCATGGGTGAAATTCATGGCTACTGGGCATGTACCACCAGCAACACAGCAGTGAGAAGGCAANTAAGTTTCTTCTATAAACTTCTTCTTCTATAAACTTCTTCATAAATCTTTGTCCCTGGCATAGCCATAGACACCCCAAACGTAGTGTGTGTGTGAAATTCATGGCTACTGGGCACGTACCACTAGCAACACAGCAGTGAGAAGGCAAAAGATCTCTGTTTGGTCTCAGTGTAACCCACATTTCTCAGTCAAGTATGAAGGACAAATGCCCTCTGGACAGAAGAGTGGTCCATGTACATTTAACATCCCACTAATGATTTCTCCTTGCCTTTATTGTTGGTAAGAATTTTTCTTGCCTCAGACTTCATGTCTCCATTTCCTCTTCCAGGCTACCAAAACGAACCACACCATCAGGCTTCCTGTTTAAATTCTTACTCCCTTCAGACCTGGCCCATGTGATTTGACTCTCCCACACTACTTCCAGAACTATTTTAATCCACAGGCACCAGAACCCATCGCTTTACCAGCAGTAACAAGAACACTGCATTTGTGTCAGAAACAGAACTGAACTGTAACAGTGAGATGAACACACTTAGAAAATGCACATGGGCTAAGAAGAGCTTCCAGTGTGCACTCAATTGTCCCAGGACCTGAGGCAGGTGGGGGACAGAAACAACTCTATGTGTGACTGCAGAAATTGCACAAAATCTCAATCAGCACTGGGCGGATCCAGGACTAAAATGGCCATTGATAAAAAATGCATTTCCACAATGAGATTTTGAATTATGCATTCAGTAAGTAGTGAGCCAGAATTAAGGCTAAGCACTTGGCCACCAGTTCTGAGGTTAAGAACTGCTTCTTTGCCAGAGAGCTAAACCAGGACCACCAACTCAGCCTCTACTGAGCAGGGTGGAAGGCACAAATAAACATTGCACTGCCTGGATCTTAAAAGGGTGAGACACGCACAGAGATCTTGGCATCAGCTGCAGGAAAGTTCAGTGTTGGAGGAGAGCTTTCCCGTGATCATGAGTAGATGCAGGATGAATAGTAGTATGTGGAATTTGCTTCCCTTCAGAGCACTGTCCACTGGAAGCAACAGTGGGTGTTACTGAAATTATTACAGACCTTAGGAAGTGTTCGGGAGGTCACATGAAGCTCCGTGCTGATGGCACAGCCACAAGCCAAGTGGGCTCATCAATATTTGCCTGTTAAGTAGCTCTGCTGGAGATAATGACCTGTCCATGTAGGATGTGGGGGGTAGGGACTCAGTAAGACAAAGTTGCCCATGGGGTCATTGCAGGAAACCACTGGCCAAGTGGACACACGAGTAGGGTATTGCTGTCTGCCTCCTGTCTTTCCCTCCCTCCAGCTCCAGCAAAGATCACAGAATCAGAATGATTTGGACTGGAAGGGAGCTTAAAGGTCGTCTAGTTCCAAACCCTTTGTCCACGGGCAGGGATGCCATCCACTGGACAAGGTTTCTCAAAGCCCCATCCAATCTGGCCTTGAACATGCCTCAGGCATGGGGCACCCACATCTGGATGGACAAATGAGTGCAGACTGTAGCTCAGCAGAGGACAGGGCCCCCTGCCACGGAGTGTGGCCACCAGGGCTGTGGTCCTTGCAGGGACACAGGAAATCCTGCAGCAGGACTGGTGCTCCAGCCTTACCTTGCCTGCCTCCAAAGGTCCTCTCACTTCCACGGTGACCCAACCCACCTGTGCACCACTGATGAGCTCTGATGAGGTCAGAGCTGGCAACATTTAAGGATTTTTAGGTAAATATGCTTGAATGGACATAACCATCCGTAAGAGCTCAGGAGCACCCACTGTTCTACTGCAGGAACTAAACTTCAGGGCTGCCCCTTAACAATCCGGCTGGAGGGCAGGGGTGGAAGTCAGCTGGTTTCAGTTGGTTTCAAAGATTACTTAATGGTTAGAAATCCAAAGACAGAGCTGAAACCACCGTTTGGAGTGCAGTGACTTTGAAGGCACTTTGGACTGATCGCGTTTTCCTGCATCACTCCACATCAAGGCTCCGTGGGACACATTGAGGGCAGCGCCAGATCTGCAACGTGGTGCTGAAAGATCCTGACACTTAGCACTTGAGGAGAACAATAGCATTAAGGGAGATTATTTGGGGTTTTTTTTCTAAGCTAATTTGTTCTTAGCATTAGCAACAAAAATAGAGAGGATGCTATTTTAAAAGTTGCATTAATGTGTCTTAAAGCTCTAAAGAGCAACGGGGAATTTTTGCCCGACTACTCCAAACAAGGGCAGCCAGCAATTACATTTTCGTGAGTAGGCTGTCAATAGCAGAAGGATGGGCCAAATCCTGGCTCCTGCTCTCATCCTTTCCGCTGTCTTGGGCTCATTCTTGCACATTTTCTGGTCTGCAGAGCTGCTCAGAGGCAGCTCAAAAGGCAAGGCCGTGAGCCGGGAGGTGCTGATGGCCATTCCATCGCTTCTCACAGTGCAGGAAGCACACAGACAGCTCTGTCCTGGCTGTCTTTGCTACTTTCTCTTAGAAGATGTAATGCAGTAATGAATTACTTTTTTCCTCAGGTCTTTAGACCACAAAAGGAATCAATAAGCTGGTAAAAAAGACAGTATGGTCTTAAACTGGCACAATTAAAGTCTGAAGCTGAATAATTGCAACAAAAAAAGCACCATGTCCTGGCATGTCACATAATGTTCCAGCCTCCCTGCGATTTCTTTTTGAGTCTTGAAATGCCTGGATTTATAGGGTTTTTTTTTAATCATCAGTCAAAATATTTGGGTTGTTCACAAGGACAAGAAGTGTGATTTTGAGACGTGCTAAGCTTCTGCTCTGCTGCCTCTGTTTCACTTTCTGCTCAGCAAAACTGTTCTCCACACCCATCTTTGCTCAAAGGCTGAGAATATAGATGTATGTATCTATATATAATTATATATGGATAGGTCTAATCATAGATGTGTGAATTGGAAGGGACCTTAAAGATCATCCAGTTCCAAACCCCTGCCATGGGCAGGGACACCTTCCACTAGACCAGGTTGGTCCGAGCCCCATCCAACCTGGCCTGGAACACTTCAGGGATGGGGCATCCACAGCTTTCCTGGGCAGCTTGTGCAGGGCCTCACCATCCTCACAGGGAAGATTTTCTTCTTAATATCTAATCTAAACTCGCCTTCTGTCAGATGAAGCCATTCCACCTTCTCCTATCACTCCATGCCCTTGTCCAAAATCCCTTTCCAGCTCTCTTGTCAGCCCCCTTTAGGCACTGCAAGATGCTCTGAGGTCTCCCCTTCTCTTCTCCAGGTTTAAGAATCCCAACTGTATAAGAGGTCTGTATAATAACGATATATATCTATGTGTTAATCACATATAACTGTATAATAACCACATATAACTGTATAATAAGACCTTATTGTTATACGATTTTCAGCAGCACCCCGGTGACATGAGGCAAATGAGTGGGTGAAAGACCCAGGTGAGACAAGCTTCGTGCTTGCTTCCTTCCCTCGGAATGAAGTGGCTTTTCCTTGAATCCTAGTAAATGACCCCTTTGGGGGGAACGCCTTAGATTCAACATTATTGTTAAGAAGCAATTTTGGGTTTTGAGCCTCTGATGTTCCTCGGTGAACATGGCACAGACCTTCTTCAGCAGCCATCCCAGAGACAGCCGGGACTCCTGTGGTGCCATTTGAACTCCCTGATTACTGCAGGCAGCAGCACAACTAAAACATAACAATCAGTTTTGATTTACTCCCGGTTCTTCAGAGGTGGATAATTTCTCTTGTTTCTTTAATGTTATTTTTGAGCTGTGAGGTTCATGGAAATAAAGGCTCTATTCCTGCCATTGACCTAGAAAAGTCTTTTGATTCTTTCCAGTGGGACTACTTTTTTCAGTTGCTGGGAACCTTAAAATCAAGAGTTTCTCTCCTCTGGGGGAGGTAGTTGCTACATCTTCATTCTTCCTTTAAGATTTGATCAGTAAAGCTGAAGAGACCCTAAAACTCTGTCTGACCTCCTGCACTCCCCCATTACAAAGGGAAGTGCTTGCAGCTCATTCCCATTTTCAAGTCTTCTCTTTTTAAGCCTGTGAAATCTTTGTTTCTCACAGCATTGCTGGTGCTGCAGCTGGCATTATTAATTCCATTTCATTAACTGATATTCCTAATGTACTGGAAGACAAAAGAGAAGACAGTCCTAAGACCACAGCGTGGCTGAGCCTCAGGAGATCTCTGTTCAGTCCCTGCATCTGCCACAGGCTTCCTACATGACCTTGGGAATCATCTCTCTGAGGTCTCCGGGTCTACTTGGTCTATTTAAATTTGGGGCATTGTCTGCTTTTTGAGCTTTGTTTCTGCAGCACCCAGCACAACATCTGTGGCTCTAACAGAGGAGCTTTGCTCATTTTTGCAACACAGCTTGTAAGGCTGGGATTACTGGCTGCCATTCTTAGACCATGGGAAATCAAGCAAGGTTGTAGAGATGAATTTGGGTTGCACTGCTCTTGGAAATGGTGAAATCCTGCCTGGTGTTGTGTAAGGGGCACAGAGGACTCTCCTCTTCGGCCAAGTATGCCCCGAAGAGATGACGATGCTGCATTTTTAACAAATTCTTGAAGAAAAGTCTGGTATCCAGTGCCTGAGCTGGGGAAATGAAGCTGTGCCACGTGGCAGTGCCACAAGGCACCAGCCCTGCCCTTTGCTCCTCTGCACATCTGGGTCTGGAGCTCAGGCAGCTCTGGTGAACCCCCAGGAAGGATGTTCCCACAAAAGTGCCAAAGCTTTGTTTCCAGCTTGCAGGGCCACCCTTTGCTCCTGCTCTGCTGGGATCAGACCCAAGTTTTGAAGCTCCAGGTGCTGATTCAGAGGCTGAGATGCTCTGCCCAAGTGCAAAATGCAACTACAAGTTTTGCAAATGTGACTGCAAATTAAACTACGGGCCTGCAGGCAGAGGCTCAGGAGACTGAGGCTACATTTGCAGCAGTGCCACAAGCCCTTAATTTGGGTTGGAATGCTCATAAGCAGCCAGGGGTGCTTGAGAATGAGCTGTGGTTGCAGCGTTTCTGACAGCTCTACTGCTCCTGTACCCGGCACTCCTGCTGCCAGCCCAAATCAGGCCAGGAGAGAGGGTGCAGAATGACTCAGTGTTGATCAAGCCCCCTTCCCCAGCTCCAGATGCTCCCCAAAATAATTTGCTTTAGGGAAGGGTTCCACCCAGAAGGGCCTGAGCTTCTCACCATGCTGGAGAGCTGCTTCAAGCATCTCGCCATGGGCATCTTTGCATCCCCCACCCCGCCCTGCAGGGAGGATAAAACTCGTTAGTGGTGGAGGTGTGTGGATACTGTGGCCATGCACTGGCTCAGGCCAGCATACAATTGTCATGGCAACCCCAGCTTTCCCTGGAAAACAGCAACAGATCGCTGACACACTGCTGGATTCAGCTGCCACACCGCCTGCTCCGTGGATGAGAGACACCTGGGCACCAAGATGCTCTCTGCAAAGCTCCAATCATACCCAGCCTGGGAAGCCAGCTGTTAATATGGGAAAATCCTGGCTGAGAAGTGGAGGACAGGCCGGGCAGGGGGAGGTTAAGAAGCAGCTGCTCCTGTCCTGAGCAAACACAGCCTACAGTCCTTGCAAAGGCGATGGAGGAGGCAGTGTGGCTGCTTACTGCAGTAATGCCAGCGGTGCTGCATGGCACAAAGTGGGGGAAAAGAACCCAAAAGGAGCAATGAAGGACATAAAATACTGGTGTGTAAGGCAGGAGTGCCAGTGCAAGGCTGTGAGAAGGGGAAAGCAAGGAGAGAATAGGGCAGGGCTCTGCTGAGAGTCTGTGTGGGCGCTGGCTGGAGAAATGCTTTGGACGGCAAAGCAGCACTCTGAGTTTTAAATGTTATTGTGGGCCTCTAGGGCAATTAGAAGAATTAGATCAGGAAATGATGTGCCAGAAGTGTTGGATGAAAAGTGGTCAGAGTTGTGTTTGCTGGGGAAATGAACAGGGAAAATGGTTTTTGTGTGGCATTTTAGGACATCGGTTGGGAGTAAAGCAACACAGAAAAGCAGAAATGGTTTGAGTAGCAGGGGGCTGGCCCTGCCCCAGCACATCCCCTCACATGGGGGAGAGGGAAGAGGAAAAGACAGGTCATACATATATATCTTATAGAAGATACCATAAGCAAGGTCAAGCAAGCTTCCAGCATCCAATCAGCAGAATATGCCATGAAAATCCACACCCTGGAGCCAGCTCCTTAGGAACTTAAGGTCACTCATCCCTAAAACTAGTTATCTTATGCAAACAGATGCAAAAGGAGGAAAACGAAAAGAAAAAAATGCAGGACCAAGTTGAAGCCACTGAATTTGTGGAAATGAGTTTCTCTTTGAGGAACAGATCCTATCTCTAAGCACTTGAGTATCATATAACCCCACTCCCTCTCTGCACAGAACGAGAAAGTCCTGATTTGGATGCTGACATCAAGTATCTGAGAAAAGACAATTTAATTTCCCATTCTCAAGGCCAAAGGATAAAAGATAGATCAGCAAAACTATTTCACATTTAGAAAACCAAACGAAAAAGCCTGAGGAATTCACATTTCCCCAGCGATACTGTTAAACACCATAAGCTGCATTTTCCTGATTGCTTCTGCAAAAGGACTGATAGCTCTCTATCCTGGGATGAGAGTAAAATAGAAGGTATAGGGTGAATTTGAATATCTATATGAAAAATACAATTATTTTTCCATATTTATCAATTAATAAGTAGCTTGAAATTCTACTGGACAAAACTGAACAAGGGAAGGTGTTTTCCTTATTGACAGCACATTTAACCACTCTGCTGCAATAATAGCATGTGGATATGGCAGAAGCATCAGGAATTTCAGGGTATCTGTGCAGATTTGCAGCGATCCAGAAATAGCTGTTATCCCAGAGCACTGCACATAAGCAATGTGAGGTGGAAGGATAGCATACTACATTTTCTGCATGAATAGAGAATTCCTTTGCAACAGGTTTGGCTTTTGCAGAAATGGGTGATTTCCAAAGAGAGACGTAAAATAGGTCTGGGCAAGGATCACAAAAGGTCTGCTGGGATTTCAGAGCTGCTTTCCTTAAGTGTTTCCTTCCTTGCAAACATTTAAGCACGTAAGGGCTTTGATGAAACTCCCTGAGACAGGTACCACCAAATATCTCATTGTATTACATCAGTTAGTTTATTCCTAATAAATCCACCCAGGGTTCCAAAGCCCAATATCCCTGTGCCCCATCTGAGGTCCTTGAATTTCAAATGTCAGATACTTACAATTAATGTCTTGCAGATGAATCAGAGATAAACCATAATGGCATGATATTAATTTCTAATTATTATGAATTCAAGAAAACCACAATCTTTTTGTTTGTTTGTTTGCAAACAAAAACAAACAAACAAACAAACAAAAAAAAAAGAAAATAAAAAAAACCCCAAAAAACCGACCAAACCCCAAACTCTATTCCCATATTTTGTTTTGGATGAACCTCCTCTTTCACAGGTGCAGGAGATGTGACCAGCTCTTTCTGAATCCTGGGCAGGACTCTGAGTCCTGCTGGTCCTCAGCACCTGTGGGTCTGGGCTTTGGAAACCTCAGCCTCTGAGTACCTCCAGCTTGAAGCTGAGAGACAACAGACCTCAAGATTAGGATGGTTAGTACTGGGGGCCAGAAGAGAAGGATTTACTTCATTTCGGAAGCAGCAGCAGCTCTTAGCTTTTCCAAAACACTTTCTTTTGAACTGTGCTTGTTCTTTTCCTCATTCTTTTCCCAGACTGCCTGACATTTAAACTGATCAAAGTTCCCCGTGAGCCACAGCTTCTAAATTTCAGATAAATATAGCCACGCTGCTCTGCATTTGTTTGTTTTTCTCAGGTTGCAAACCTGCAGTAGAGACCTACTTATTCTGGAGCAGGGGGAGCTGCTGGTTTGTCACCACGTGTTCAGCAGCAGGGAGGGAGCAGAGCCCTCTGTGCAGGATGTGGTTCCGCACTGCTGCCAACACAGGGTCCAGTCCTGCTCTGGCAGCTGGGAGCAAACCCACCAGCAGCCCCCTCGTTGGCTGGAGGAGCCAGAGCAGCCCTGGAGCGGGCAGAAGGCACATGGAGACGTGATGCAGGGAGACAGACTGCGCGGAGGGGAGGATGGAGACGGCCGTGGCTGAGCGCAGTGACATGTCCAGCCCACGCTGACACACAGGGGGACAACACTGAGCCCTCTGGAACATGGGGAAGCTCTGTGGGCTCTGGAGTGTGGATGGAATCACACGAATCACAGGAAGGTCCTGCCCCTGTCCTCGCCCACACGCACAAAACCACTCAGCCCGGCACAATTTATTTTGGCCTCCCCATTAGCTGGGAAGTAAACGTGGCAATTACTTTGTACGTCCAAAGTGTCAGAACCCTTTGGCACATTTCCCTGAAGCTAAATAATTAATGAAGTGCTCTGATTAGCGTGAATCTTGTGGAATCACCAGACAGCACAGAGTGATGTTTACTTCTTGATGCCTGAGACAGGGCTTTGTTAAGAGGCCAAGGATGAGATGGGGCTTCCATCCTTTCCTGCAGCTGAAAGGGAGCGGCCTGGGATTTGTTCTGTAAAAAAGATTTCTGCCCTGCTTTGTGCTTAGGCTACCACAGACACGAGCAGCCTTCAAAATGTGAATGCTTTGCAAGTGATGGAAGATAAAATACACTTCTTTTCCATGTAGGAAAGACATCCTGAAAATGCAGCACCCAGCAACTCGTTTCCCTCAGTGCTTCATTAGAGTCACCACATCTAAGAGGGTTTTTTGCCCTCTTACTGACAAACAGGAGTCAACTGGAAGATACCAGGTGTGCATCTGCCAGGGGTGAGCCTCAGATCCTGCAAACTCAGCCACCACAGCAGGATCTGGCTCCCCAGGCAGTGGGATTCCAGCTTGGCACTGGGTGGCAGAGCGAGCTGGTATCCCTGCAGGGTGAGAGCCCTTCTAGTAAGAGACTGCTGCATGGGAGGTGGAGGAAGAGATGGCGGCTGTCACTTCAGGTCAATTTTCTCCTATATTTTCTTTCTTTCTGAATCAATTCCCCATACAAAACACACCAGCCACCCAAATAACTGTACCGAGCTATGACATTCAGGTCTGTGTGAGCTGCTGCCCTTTCCCCAGCCCTCCCTCATTTTTCCACCAAACTGCAAATAATCTGTTTTTTACCATGATCCAGGGAGGAGGGGGGCTGCCCAGAGAACACATGGAGCTATTATATGTGCAAATTGGGTATCTCCGCGGTCCTGAAGTGCAGAGGAAGCTGCAATCTTCACCTCTCCAGGGAGGAGATGAAAGTCAAGCAAGGGGTTTACATAAAAGCCAAACTCTTCTGATCCCAAATGCCACAGCCAGAGTGACACCAGCTCCAAAACCCGCTGTCCATGCCCCTGTGATGCATTTCACCTCTGAGCAGCATGTTCATATGCTCAGGGATGATGCTTTCAAACCTCTGCATCAACATCAGTCAGACACCTCAAAAAGCTGCCTCTCCCTAAGGGGTTTTCCTCCTCACACAGAGTTTTGTAAAAGCAGGAGGTAAAGGACTCCTTGCAAGGAAAAGCAAATAGTTTGGAAATCGTGTACTTTAAGTCTATGCCTGGTTCTGCCTCATCCAACATGTGTTTCCATGGAAGCAGAGGAGGGAACAGGCAGCCTGTGGCTGCAAATCACAGCAATCTCACTGCCTGCTCACGAGTCTGAAACGACAAATGGATCATTAAAAATAAAAAACCCTGAAATTTTAAACATCCCTCTTGATAGTAGATAGCTGGTATTTAGTGCTGCAACATTCTCTTTAGGGACAGGGGTTCAAGCACATCACAGCTGAATGAAACCGAACTTGGGCTCATTCTCAGAGTATGCACCAAATAAAATGATTTTTGTTCTTTTGTTGGCCACCCTTGTGTAGTGATTATAGGAGCACAGAGAATGGCAGCGCAGCACACAAAGGCAGTTATATAAATGGATTAAAAACATGTTTTCACCATGGTTTGGAGGAGGGAGGGAGACCAAACCAAGGACGATTTAGGAAATATGGATTGTTTAGGAAAAGGAAAGGTTTATCTGTTGATCAAACCTGGTTCTGATCTCAGGAGTGAGTCTCCTGAAGTCAGCCTGTCAGTCAGTCACTTGTTTTATCAACATGTCCTTTGAGCATAAACTTATTTCTGACTATAACCATGGAGTTTTCCTGGCCTTAAACGAGCATCTTGAGGCATCACTGCATGCAAAGAAAACACACAGTTCCTAACAGTTCGCAAGCCAGTTGCAAGTACATCTTACTGCTGAGCCAGGTGCATTTCACTGGGAACAATTACCATTTATCCCCAGGGAAGAGCTGCCTCTTAGCCAAAATACGGCCCTGGGTGACTGGGACGTGGCTGCTCTGGAGTGACTAAGCTGGATCTACCTGGTGGCCTCGTGGCAGCTCCCAGCAAGGCACCAGGGCTGATCTGTGTGCAGCCATCGTAGGATCAAATGCAAAATGTCCTTCCTGCATTTACCCTCCCCGAAAAACATGTATCTCTTTTACAGCAGCCTGCCTTGTCCCAAAAGGCTGCAGAATCTCTCACCAGTAGGTTTGGGGTTTTTTTCTTTCTTGACTACCAGGCAAAAATTAGGCGCACTTAGAAAAACTGCCAATTAGAAAACAGAGTTGCAGACTCCAGTGAATTAAAAATCCCGATTTTTTTGGTGTTTGGGAGATTTCCTCCCCACAGCTCTGTGTGCAGTGGATTTGGAGCTGTTCTCTGTAGCTGCCTGAATGCTGAATTTCTGAATACTGTGGTCAATACTGTATTGAATAACGATACCTATGATCTAATGACAGCTCTGCGTATGTCTGGGACTTAAGTTTAGTAGATTGTTTTCAGGCAGAGAACAGCAAAAATTGAAAGAACGGGTCAAATCCATTTGAGTTTCTTAGAAACTACATCCAAACAGGGAAATATGAGAGATTAAAATAAATCTACTGGGGAAAATGAAGAGATTGAGCTTGTACCAAGACTGACCCTATTTCCAGAGCCCGAAAAGGTCCCAGACAACTCAATACCAGCAAATCCCAGTGAGCAGATGGGAATACCACAAAAGGTATCCTTCTTCCTTTAGAAGCCTGTGAACATATTGCTCTAAAGGGAGGGTGCACTGAGTTGGTTTTCATCTCTGGCTAGAGCTTAATAGTCTTCATCTCACCAGTGGAAATTGCCTGGTGGTACTGGCTGGTGCCATGAACTGTGACAGTGTGGGATTTTTCCTTTTTTTTTTTTTCCAAAAATAGGGACATCAAACCGTAATAATGGTTTGTGCATTTTTATGATTTGATCAAACAGTAATAGTGATTTGTGGGTTGTTTCTACCTATGCTGTTGGTAAGTGAGCCATTGAGTGTCCACTGGGCACAAAGGCCTGAAGCTGAAAGGCTCCTGTATCCTATTCCCAACACCAAGCCCATCAGGACACCCCTAGAAGTGTTGAAATCCAAGTTGAATAGGACTTTGAGCAACCTGGTCTAGTGGAAGATGTCCCTGGCCATGGCAGGGGGTTGGAACTGGAAGATCTTTAAGGTGCCTTCCAAACCTAACTATTCTGTGATTCTAGGATTCTGTGAAAAGGCTCTGCAAGTTTTAAAAACACATAACTCAGCAAAGGAAGAACAGTGCAACTAAATTCTTGGGCCAAGTAGGAAGGAACTGAAAGGTGAACAGAGAACTGGTGCAGATGAGCCTGCACTAGGAGGATATCTGAAAAGCATTTGCCTCTAGACAGCCTCAGAGATTGATCTGCAGTCACACAGCAGCACAGGCTGGACAGGAAGCATCATCAGAAACTGGCTGAGGGAAAGGGAGAAACATGTCAATAAAATCAAGCCATGTGTCACAGGGAGGAGGAGGAAGGAGGAGGCCAGCAGGGCAGCCTGTGCTGGAGCCATGGATGTTTTCCTCATGCTGTGTATCAGTGACCTTGAGGGTGATGCCATTATCTAATGATGCCAAATTGTAGGAGGCACAGAACAAATTAATTACAAATGGGAGATTAGGCTTACGGTCTGATAAGCAGCTCACGGAGTTCAGTGGAGAGAAGTTTTAACGAGATTAAGTGACAAAGCCATCACTTAGAAGGAAGCATTAAACAGACTACAGACAAGGAGAAAGAACTGGGGGCGAAGGCAGAGAACTATTAAAACCATCTGTGTTATTAAAAGAGGAGTAAACAAGGCCTGTGCCTCTCAGGGAGAAATGGGGATGGTAGTAAAGAGGGCTGGCACTGCCGGTGGGAACGGTTCCTGTGAATGTATTGTATGAAGCATCTGAGTCAGACTCAGAGGGACATTGATGAGAAACCCAGCAGAAACTTGGGATTAACACCAGCAGCAAAGCACTGTCTGGCTTGGTATGAATAACTGCAAGCAAGAGCCTTGAGGAGAGGTCCAGGAGGCCTGGATGAGTGAGATGTGGCTAAGGAGAAGAGCTCTTGATGGAGAAGAGCTCTGCTTTGGCCCAAGAGCAGAAAGAGGAGGGCACTGGATGGTAGCAATCAAGGAAAGAAACTGGTCTGCAGTTAATATGTCAGGCTCTTAAATAATAACAGCTACTGCTAATGATGAAAAATTAAAGCAGACCACTTGGTCCTCAGGCCCTTGCGTAGTTCTGTTCCTCTAACGCATGGCAGAAACATCATTTACAGTACGTGGCAGGAGGAATCTTGTGATCACAGGGACTGGCTCTGCTTCATCTCCTACCAAACCCACTGCATCCTTCTCCATGAGCTATATTTAAAGCTGAATTAAAATAAAATGGGAATGGGGGCAGCTTTGAATCAGACTGATCAGAGAGCTGGGGTGGGGGGATTGGAAATAATGTCCTATGTTCGTGTTACCTACAGGCAATGGGCCAAAACAGTTCCCGAAAAGGAGGAGAGACACACCTCCTCTTTCAACATCAGTGGGCAGACTTCTGTATGGCTGTGTTACAAAGCAAATGCTAGGCACATTCCTCATCCTTCCTTCTGTGATGGGACAGATGCTCTTGGGGTACACGGGGCTGACTGGCATTGTCAGGCGTGTAGTGACTCACTGACACCTGAGTTTGCCAATTCTCACCTTTCAAGTGCATCTAAATAGGGAAAAGGTTTGGGAACAAAGCAGAGCAGACCCCTCGTTATTCTCCCCTTTCCTTCACCTTTCCACCCACCACTTCACCCAAAGGGTAACACCATCGTGAAGGGACTGAAAAAAAGGAGCAGGCACCAGGCAAAGCAGGGCTGACCCTCAGACAACACAAAATGGTGGCAATTCCTGCATTTAATAATCCTCCTCGCACTGAAATTCATCCTGCAAGCTCTCTCAGGAAAGGACCTTACTGCTTGCTCTTATCTTGACTAACAAAAGATTCTGATCTTTTGGGTCTCCAGGCACTACATCTAAAATAAGATCTAAAAACAATAATCAGCCCAGAGCTTTCTTTTTCCTGAGAAATCAGGGAGCAATTTGTGCGTGTTAAGAAACACATCCAGCAGTGCAGCCTTTCAAAGTCATCTGCTATTCCCTCGACTTCTCTTGCAATGCAGATTATCCAAATGCAGATCCCTGGGTGCTCTCTGATACACAATACCAGTAAATATTTACATCCCCTCTCTTCCTATTTTGGGTTGAAATATGCTAAAAGGCTGCATAGGGGATGCCTCAGCATTTTACAGACTCTTTACTTCGGTCAGCAAAAGTGAGATCCTGTGGGGGTGACAGCTGAAAGAGTGCTGCAATCTCACCTTTCTGGAAAGATTCAAAACCCTACAGTTAAATCCGATTTTTAAAAACTGCACAAACCCAAATGTGTGGCAGAAGCTTCCTCAGTGACTTGATTTTTCAAATATGTTTCCCTTCAGCGGGGATTACCTGAGAGAAGCTAACAGAGATGGACTCTCACACCTGGCTGGACCTGGATGTGAGATCCCAAGGAAACCCAAGCAGAGGCTTGGGTGGGCTGTGTGTCCTTCTGATGGTCCTGGGCAATGGGGACCAGGACTTTGGGGTTCACTACAGCACAACCCAGCAGGGGCATCTATAGAGACAAACCCCAGCAGTCACGGCCAGGGAATGCTGGAAGTGGATGGGATGGTTTTACCCTTGGGTCTGCTGGGGATGGCGCAGGGGCTTGATTGGCTTTTGGGTCCAGAAACAGGAAGGAGCATTGGAGCACCAGATTCTGCAGGAGCCCAAAGAAATTAAGAATGTGGTGTTTGGATGCAGCTGCTGAGCACAGCTGGACATGCTGATGTTGGGTTTGCAAAAGCCCAGGCAGCTCCTGCTGCACGACCGTGCTTTCTCTGCAAAACCTGCACTTAGCAGCACTGGGAACTCTCTCCTGAGCACGCAGGGAGCAGGCAGGAGGAGATGGCTTAGGTGGAGGGTTATACAGACAGGTATGATATGCACCTATGCCTGACTCAAATCCAGTAGAATCTGCAACTCAACTCCAGCCTTGCCCACAGGGCAAAAGCAAAGCTCTCATCCGAATAAATCCTGAAAATCTCATCTGCTAGCATCTCCAAAGCAGTGCAACAACGGCAGGAGCTGAAGCCAAGTGCTCTGAATATTTCCTTGCAGAATACCCAGGAGAGCAGAGCTATATGTAACAGAGATATTTACGCAGTGTTTGAGACAACATTTCTACTCTTAGCAGACACAGAGGTGCCAGGAAATGATTCTACTCCCCAGGCAGGATTCAAACCACAGCAGAGCCAGGCCTGTGAGGCCATGATTATCACATTGATCTTTTCAACCCCCCTCAAAGTGGCATGAGCTAAGTGACCACTGCTCATCCAGACACTCCTCTTAGCTGCTGCTGTGGGCTGTAGCGCGGCGAGCACTGCAAAGGCAATGACCCTGCTCAGACTGTCCCTGAGAAGTGCCAGATCCCAACCATGCTCCATTCCAGCCTAAGGAATAGGCTTCAGCTCTCTCCCTTTCTTCACATGTAGTGGTGTAATGCAGAATAGTTTGATGAGCCACTGCTGGCCTCCTTCTGTGGGATTTGAAGTGGAGGGAAGAGGGGGAATAGCTGCAGACAGCTGCCCAGAGTGGTCAGGAAAAGGGGCTCTCACCTGGAGAAGCAGCACTGAGGGAAGTCACTGTTTTAACCTAACACGGAGTGCAGGAGCAGAAGGGAGCAAGACTCCTTTAAAAGGGATAAGAGATGGCCTGTTCCCCAGACAGACGTGTCTGACAAAGGTTAATCTTGCAGTCCGCATGGCTCTACATGCTCTGTGTGTCGCCCCATCAACGCCTCTGACCCTAAGCAGCTGCCTGCTGGCCATTCCCTGCTCTTTGCAATGCCTCCCCTCAAAGGGAAGGTCTCACATCCCACACTGAGCTAACCTGGGCCCACAAACATCACCGAAGTCACCCCTGTGTGCACAGCCAAAACAGCCACTCTCTCCTTTACAAAAGGCTTGCACCTGACAGCCGCTGGCACTTCGGGGGTGGGATCACTGCCCCACTTCCCTGTGAGCTCTGTGACACTGGGACATTTGGCTAGCACATCCTTTAGCACTTTTCCTCCAGCACCCTCATTTATTTCCTTTTGCAATGTCAGTTTGCCCAGCCAGCTCAATGAATAATTCAGCAACATTAAGCACGTGCCAAAGCTTTTTCATCTCCTACTAGGATCAGTTCTTTGGTCTATTTCTCCATTTAAACTTCATTCCAACATAATCTCCCCTTCATTGCTGCTGGAGGAGCAAGATCTACAAGTAAAAAGCACACTGCCATAGTTATATGGAAATATAACTATATATATGGAAATTCCCTCTTTGATGGGAATGGTGTGCTGCTAATCATTCTGCTGGATGCCTTGCTGCTCCTGCTCACCGCTTCCGTTAATGATGGAAAAACCTGCTATTTTTTTTACAGACACCTATTGGATGTAGGGTTCAAAAACCACGCAATAAGGATGATCTCACAAACCAGAATTCAGAAAAAAAGCTGAGGTCATTTCCCAGTTTTGTTGCACGTTCCTGGTGTTGTTGCAGTGAAAGCAATTCATCACACCCAACAAATCAATTGCTCATACAGTAAATTTGCCAGTATCTGTCCTTTTTCGGCAGCTTTTCTAGACAAAAGGGTGTGCACGTGTAGCGGGGTCAGTGTGTGATATCCAGCTGCAATAATTGTCTGTGCCCATGAAGGGTAAGGTGAGTGCTCATTTCAGAAGGCACAATTGCTACTACAGCTTTTATTAAATCCCAGTCATTTTATCACTCCCTGGTTGGAGCAATAAGCCTTTCACTGTCAGCTAAGGGTGAAACATGGCCCTGCTTTTCCAGCAGCAGCAGCAGCAAAGCTCAGTGCAGGAATCCCAGACAAACAGGGAAGACAGTCGATTCTCTCACTTTGGGAAGTAACTTCCAATTCTTGGGAACAACTCTTGCACTTAACCTGAGCAAGTAAGCACAGCTGCTCGTGTTTCAGTGTTTCAGTGCTACATTAGCCAACAAAGTAACCTTCAAAAATCCAGACCATTAATCTCTGCTGGCTTTTCTGCAGGCTCCCCTACCTTTTTCGTTGCTCAGATACAGACCTTGCTTTGTTGATGCTATCAGCATTTCATGAGGATGTATGCAAGGACTCCCCCACCCTGTAAGGAACTGTCTCTATTCCTAAAAGAGAGCAGAAAAACCTGTCTGTACAATGCCAACAGCACACACTGAGTGCAGAGATCCTGGGCTGCTTTTATGGGAGTTGCTCAGGAAACAGTGTGTCTGGGATTGTCAGAGGCTGGATTTTGATCTTACACCACTGTGGATCCCAAGTAGCGCCAAGCAAGGTAGAAAGCTTGTACCAGCCAGGCCATGGTGGTACCAGGCCCTGGAAACTGGGATTTCTTTCATCCCTTGAATTTCGCAGTCTCATTGCACCTTTTATTCAAAAGATAAGAAGCTATTAAAAAAAATTACATTTTGCTCATTTGTATGAAGTGTGCTGCTCTCATCCCAGACGGATGATGTGGCAACATCAAAAGCTGTTTCCCTGACAAATTATTCTTTAGGATCCAGTTTGAAAGAGGAATCTCTGCTGAGATTCCTACTTTACCTGGCAATCTGGATAGTCAAATGACAAATCCTTAAGGCAAGCTCAATTTGCTGCCTCGGAAGCCTTATATCTCCCTTTCTAAGACATGGCTTTTTTGCAAAGGTAATGCTGATTATCTGTGTTCTTTTAGTGCCTCTCAAGTTACCCCAGCTCAGAGGACTCCTGAGGTCACCTCTCACTGTAGTTTGCACTTTCATGAACTGAGTTGTGGATTATTTTGATATGAACGGGAAGAAATCTTGTCCATTTTTTTCCAGTGATGTTGGAGAGTTGCAGGAAAGTATCAGAGGACTGGCAGCACCCAGACGGACGTAATCAGTTCCCGTCTTACTGGAGACTCTGCAGAGTCAGGGAGCTGCACTCATGAAGCAAACTCCAACACCAGCCAAAACCTTTGGAAGAGATCATTGATTCCATATAAAATCTCATGGCACCAGCTGGGAAAGGGTTTCTCTAAGTAAGTGATATCAAAGTGATTCCAGTGTGTAGAATAAAAGAGTGAGTCAAGTAGAAGTTGCAAGGAAGATAAACCCCAAAAACAAAGGTTCTGGCACCAAAGCAACCCAACTGGCAGGGTTTTTCCCCACAAAAGATTCACTGCTGTGTAAGGTAGCTGCAAATCAGTCGTGTTTTTTGTCTTCTAAGCCCTGAATATGGAGGAAACAGTCACTCAGTCATCTTGAGGGGAGCAACACCTACTTCACAACACAAGGAGTTTTGTATGCCAAATTTTCACAAAGGAGGCTCAGCTGGAGCCTCCCAGCCCCAGAGCACTTGTGAAATTGGTCATCACCACGGAAAAGACAAACCTTCACCTTCATTTCTACAGCTGGTTTAAGTAACCCTGACATCCCCAAATATCCCCACCACAGGCAGGTTTGCCTCTGGCAGACCTATGGTGGGGGCAGAAGATTATTGGCATCCAAACCAACCTGTTTTCTTGTGGCACTGAGGTTTTTTTCCATACTTGTTTGTATTCCTCACACACAAATGAATCACAGCAGACCCAGAACACCAGAATGACCTCTCACCGCCACAGTTCCCATGAAACCACCAAGCTGCTCTCAGAGCCAGAGGGGGAAGAGGATATTTGTGATATCTCTGCGGAAGAAAATTGCAGACTAAATTGCCCAGGTTGGGTAAAGGTCAAGGGAGTTAGAAAAAAATATACCGCAGAGGAATAAAACAAAGGAAGTGGTAACCAAGGTAAGATTAAGAGCTGAAGTGACAAGAACATGAGATGCTTCCTTCAGGCAGGAATTCAAGCTCTTTGGATTGTTGGATCATTGCATGTCCCTTAATTTCTGTATTGTTCTGAACTGACATGAACTCAGCAGCTCCCCAAGGAAAACAAAAAAATAAATCCCCTTTTCAGTCAATATAGCCATTATGTCCCAGTCAGCAGTGCACTCTTGGAAGCTAAGGAAAAACACCAGGAAGATCAATACCCACCTCCAGGTTTTATTCCCAGTGGAAATCTATCACACGCCCACCCTTCACTACAGTCAAATACATTAATTTTAGCCTCATGATATCTACCAGACACAAATAGCAATACCCAAGGAAGTCCTTATTCTGCTGAACATCTGAGGAATTAGAGACAACAGGTTCAGGAATTTGTATTCCACCTCTCAGTGAGACCTCAAAGTGTATTTTGTATCACCAGAGCTTAATCTTAAATTTAAATCTGACCTGAAATGAGTCCAAACTCTTCAAATTAATTAATCAATGAAACCGGTGAAAAAACATAGTTCCCAGATCACAGAGAATTTCAGAAGTAGCATTTCTAGATCAGAAAACAAAACATTCCAGAAGTTCCCTGCAAAACACTAAGTTTATGATAAAACTACAGATTAATTAGAAAATTACTATTAATATTAATAATTAGTTATAATAATAATTAATTCTATTAATAAGAAAAATATTCTGTGTTAACAGAAGAGACATATTTTGACTTCTCCTTCACGTAATCTGTATTCCACTGTATAAACTTCCCTAAGCAGCTTCTGAGCTAAAACCTAGAATTGGTATGGATGCCTCATCCCTGGAAGTGTTCAAGGCCAGCTGGTCTTGTGGAAGGTGTCCCTGCCCATGGCAGGGGGTTGGAACAAGATGATCTTTAGGATCACTTCCAATCCAAACCATTCTGTGATTCTCTGAAAGATCTTTTAATATAATTTACAAAAAAAAACCTTGCAGGTTGCATAATTTTCCCCCTTCATCATTTATGACCTGGGGTTTGTTTTTTTTCCCCTGTTTCTGTATGCCCAGAGTAAACACCACCACCCCCCCCGCTATATATTGTGTCAGCCACAGAAAAGCTATCACTGCTATCCCACAGGTGTTAGATTTCTGTGTCCATGACAAATATCGGAGATCTGCTGGAATATCCAGGTAAAGCATCCCTACATCCAGGCATCTGCAACATCTGGCCACCATCAGATTGTCACAGCCTTACCTGAAAGCTGAGTCCCTGATCCCTGACACCAGGAGACACCGAAAGGGACTTTGTGTCAAGATTTTGACTTTTAAAATGTGTTTAAACTGTGAGTGATTCTGCACTTGAGGTGTGCCTGAATTAACAGAAAAATCACTGGTGAAAAGAGCAGTTGTCTCCTTGCAGCCTTTCCCAGGAGCAGACCTGAGGCAGTTTTGGGTGCTCAGCTTGGTGGGGCATGGACATACACATGGATACGGATAGGGACATAGCAAGCTGTGGGCACACAGAGACAAGCCTTTGCACATAACACATCTTTCCTCTCCATTCGTCTTGTCAGCAGGTTCCTGTTTGTATTCAGATCCTCCCCCAGCTCGATGTGCTTGGCCTGGACTTTGCTATTCACGGCCTCGGTACTTAAACATTTGACACAACCATCAGGTCCCTGCACACAGTTAAACAAGTAGCTTTCTGGGGTTTGTTTGTTTGTTTGTTTTTCTACTGGTTACTCTGTAATTTTGATCTGGCAGAAAGATTTTATGAACAGCATCTTGTGTCATATCTGTCAGAAAGGTACACTTCTGAGTGCTGCAACTGATGACAGCTCTTCAGAGGCTGTCCCTTGCTCTGAAAGGGAAGAGGTATAAAAACGGAAGGATAAAGCCTATAATTTTTTATAGCTCAGTACTTAACACTCACAGGCAGTCGAGTAGACAGCAGTCCCAGGAGAAGACATGTGATCCTCCCACGTTAGATCTATGCCCAATTCTAAAAGCCCCTGTGAGCATCCAGTTGATGTGTTTAAGATGCTTTGGCACACATGCATTAAAAGTTTGACCTTACCCAATAGATGGGGAGTAATTTTCACCCATAGAGACAAAAATCAGGGAAGGAAAGAGGTACTAAAGGTGAAGCAGGCCAAATACTCAGGCTATGGATAACACAGGTCGTGGAATGAAGGGGTGAGATTTCCTGAGATTTCTGCAGGTCATACCAAGGTCACGCTCTGGTGGATGTACCTGGTGCTCGCTGTGAGAGGGATTATTGCAGTAATCACCACTGATCCCAGCCACTGCCCAAGCAAACCATTATCTGGGGAAAAAAAATCCCCTGTTCTTTGCTTTGTTCTGATCTTTTCTAGGGTTCAGGCATTTCCTCTAAGTGACCACTCCTCACTTAGGAGACCCTGCTATGCTCCCATCAAACCAGGACTCCAGAAGAACTCCAGAGTCAGCACCTGACTGTGTATCAGCGTTCCTTGTCCCCTCTGCAGAGGGGACAAGTGACAGTGCAACCACTCCTGAGGCCAAAAGGGGCCAAACTCACTCCTTGCTTCCTGAAAAAGAACAGGAGTGAAGGAGAAATCCTGTAGAGCACGGACCCGCTGGGGTGCACGCTGCTCATTTCCACCACCACAATGTGCACATCTCCAGCTTTCTCCAGCTCAGCTCAGGCTGAGTTATCACAGCTTGATGGGTGCAAGAAGGTGACAGATGGCAGCTGAACTACATGAAATGGCCAGAAGTGGGGACGTGGAGCACAGCCCGGTGCAAAGGCAGGAACGTGTAGCTGTGAAGTTCCCTCTCCTCCTCCCCAGGCAGAGGAAGAGTCAGTGCTGGGATGGGGAAGCTCCTCAAGTCATAATGGCTGGAGATGATGTCTGGGACCCAATGGTCGGAAAGAACAGAGGGAACAAGACAGTTCAGGAATCTCAAAAACATAACTACAGGGGGAAAAAAAAAAGAAGCAACCAGAATTTCTTAGCCTAAAGTAAAGAAGGATGGAAGAGCGGCAACAGATTTTGAGAGACACCTGAGAACTGGTAGAGGATCTGCCAACAGAGGCCTTTCCAAATGAGTCACAAGCATCTGTCAAGAGTGTTCTACCAGGAATCGTGGCTGTGGGCCAGGAGATGGGCTCTTGGGACCTTGTGGAGCTCCTGCCAGCCCGCTCTGCCTGAGCTGCATCGAGAGGCATCTCTCCTTCACCCTGCTCTGCCCGCCGGCAACGGCGCCGAGGTGTCAGCACGGGACTGACCCAGACTTGCAGGCTCCAGCTCTCAGCTGCCCCCAAAACTCTGCCTTTGCTGAGAGGATGGACAGGCAGAGGAGGCCCTGAGACACCTGACCAAACTGCTTTGAGAGCAAGGGGTTGGACCAGTGGCCTCCACAGGCCCCTTCCCACATGAATCATTCCATGTGGGAGGAAAGTCCACAGAGGTTCTCCAGGCTACTCCAAGATTTCATGGCAAGGTCAGGACTAGGTTCACGTGTTTACTTCTCTGGACAGGTTTTATCCCACTCCTCCTACAGCATCACAAGGTGCAAACACTCCACCCCCAGGCAGGACATCCCTCTCCCCTACACCTTTTCCAAGCAGGGGCTTTCCAAAGGATGCAAAGCTACCAGAGCCCCATAAAAAGCAAACTGAAGCACAGAAAACAGATGGGCCAGGGTGTGGAGGCACTTACAGCAGATGGCACTAAAATATTAAACTAACATTACCGTATGCTTAAGCCTTGGCCCGGCTTGCTGCTGGTTGCAGAGCCAGCCTGGTGAGAGCATGCAGATGAGAAACAAGCCTCAGATTGCTAAAGCACCCAACCAAACATCCCCTTCCCACGGAAAAATGCCTCACTAGCAGTTCCTCCAACATCGGGGATGTGCTAACTCAATGCAGACGATGTTTAGCTGAAAAAAAAAGCATTCCCAACAACTTCAGGTCTTTCCCAGATCTCTTCTGGAAAACCATTTCCTTGAGAAACTGTGTAAAATCAGTTTGTCTGTGACACCAAACAGGGCAAGAGCCCACAGTGCTTGGTGCTTGTCCCTTGTGGGATAGCCCTGGATACCATGGGACAGCACGAGGGGCACCAGGAAGGAGGAGAAACATCTTCAACCCAGGCCATTTGCCACTGTCACCTCAAAACCAGAAGTGATCCTGACTGCAGCTTGTGACACTACCCAAGGGACACCAGGACACCACACAGAGACAGTGGGCCTGCACTTTGGTGTCCCTCATCGGTGCTCAGAGCCACAGCAGCCACCAAGGGTGTAGGGCGAGGACACACAGTGGTAGGGGACTGACCAGACTAGTCCTGTGAAAGCCTTTCTTAAGGCATCAAAATCAAGATGCTTTGTGGCAGGTTGGCACAGGACTGTGCTGCAGAAAAATGCACTTGAAATTATTCATTTTATTTGACTGTATTTCCAGCAGGATCCTGCCTGGAGCCTGGGTCCTGCCAGTTGCATCATCTAACCTGTGAGTGGCAGCCAACCCCACAGGCCCAGGCCTGGGCTTCCCTCTTCCTAAGTGAAATTCTGCCATAAAGCGAAAAGAAAATTAAAACAAACATTACTATGAATGTCCACATCTCTTTCTTTTTTATATCCTGAGATCAGGCATCTGATCTGAAAGGTAACAAGCTGCTGCATATTTCATTAAATGGATCAAGAAGAAGGAATCTCCTAACACTGTCACTGAAGGAGGGGCTGGGGAGAGACATGATGCTCCAGCGTAAGGGGGATCTCCTCCCAGGACCAGGTCCTCAGGCTGTGGGACCCCAGCACAAGGTAAGCCAGGCCACCCTGGCAGAGAGTGTCTGACAGGCACCACAAGAGAAGGCAGGAAAGGACTCAGCCAAAGAGCTCCTTCTCAGCTTGCCTTGATCCAGGCTTCTTCTGGGCTTCTTGCAAAATGCCCCAGGCCAAAGGATTTACGTTTCCAGGACAGCAGGTATTTTCTGAAATTTTCTGTATGCCCAAGCCATGTGCAAGTCCAGCACCTAGTAATTTTTTTAAAAGAATAAAAAGAAAGAAGAAACAGAGCAGGCACCCTCCCTTCCTGCAGTGCCACAGTCAGACACGCTCCAAGCCTTGTTGTGTAAGGGCTGTGCCCACCCCTGGGAGGAGATGCCAGGAGCGATGTGAGGGCAGCAACAGCCAAACAGTAGATGCTTGGCTGCAGCTCTGCCTTCCCCTCTGTGCTCTGCGGGAGGAATAGGAGTTGGCAGCACTAACACAGGTAACAACTGCACAGCTCCAGCCCGAGTCAAGCCTGGGGTGCATCAAGAAAAGCCATCGTTCCGACCATGCGGAAAAGCGGGAGAGGCTGCTCGGTGATTAACGGCGTGGGAAGAGCTCCACTCCATCAGATCCTGACAGCGCCAGTAAAATGGAGGTAGGGAGCCACTGCCCGTTTTTGTTCTTGCCACTGGATGGCAACAGACGTTCAGCAGAGAGCACTGTGCAAACCACACGTGCACTTGCTGGGCTCCACCTTGTTATTCAGGGGGATGGCCGCGGTTTCAGCACGCCCAGCAGACACACCAGAGAGGTCCGGAAGCCACAGGCCGGCAGCAACACAAGCAGCAAGGCTGTTCCTGGGGTCGGGTTGAACGCTGGGCTTTTCCTTTGCACAGCCGTTCCATGTCTTTCCTGCACTCAAAATCAATTTTTATCTCGCCAGCTCAGAGCAAACTCCTCTGATGAGCCATGCAAAATATATTTAATGCTATGGATAGGGGTGAAAAAAAAAAAAACTGGTAGGATTACAGTCCCACGCTGTGAAATAGTTAAGGCTTACA
>VYZQ01030249.1:0-76983 GCA_013400655.1 Mystacornis crossleyi
CATCAAACCATCACAGCACAGCTTCATTTGTTTTCTGCAAGCTGAATGCCACCCCCTTCCTTCCCGCAAGGCCAGGAGCTCAGGCTCAGCACCCGCTGGGACACAGCACCTGGACAGGGCACCAGGCCCGGGTCGGGCTCCACACGTCCGGACTCGTTTTATGAGTCAGTGGCCACACACTTACAATCCATCCATCACACATTTTGGGAAAAGCTGGGCCCAACGTGCCATCATTCAAATGTAAGACGATATTTTTGCCACCCAGTTTGTTGAAGAAAGGCTCTGGGATAAATGAAAGGTAAAATCCTTGGAAAAATAAACTCGAGTCTGTAAAATATTAGCCGATGTTTTCATAACTTTTCCAGCAACTATAGTTTCTAATAGATCAAGTGTGACTGCATAAAGCCGCACGGAGAAGTCTGAGCAACAGAGATGGACACATTACACCTTTCCCTATAATGCACAGATATCACAACCTCCAAACTTGCTGAAAATAACTGCTTTGGTTATAATTTATATTTTATACACTTAAAGGTGAACCACAATGGGAAACTTAATATCGAGGTTTTCAGCTGTGTTATTTCAGGGAAGTTTATTCACTCCTATAGCTGTGAAGGCATGGAACAAATGGATGTTGTTCCCACATTAAAGCAAATAAAAGCATCTTTTTCATGGTAGTGACTGAAATAAAGAGTTACAGCTGAAATATTTCTCAGGAAGTTCTCAGAGAGCACAGGTTCACTGTTTACTATATATTCACTGCAGAAATAATGTAATAGCTACAGCAACTACACTAAGTTATATGCCATTTGTGTTTACTTATCTCCTTTCCATAAATGACTTTTTTTTTGCACCAAGAGAGTGTTTATTGTCTGCCTGCCTTGCACTGTTGCTATAGCTTCATCTTTTCCCTTCCCTTCCCGAGCTGGTATCTACACTCTGCAGTGTTTCCCATTATTAATATAAATGTAGAACATATTTCTAACAAAAATAATTTAAATCAAAGAAAGATTCAGTGAAGAAAACTAAGACTGTCTGGATGGCCAAGAATATTAGCAACAACCAGGTCAGTCTCTATATCCAAAATTCACAGTTCCTTCTTCCATCCCAGGTGTCCAGAGAGCTCTTCAGCTTGCAAGGAGCTCAAGGCAGATAACAGGAGGACTGAAGAGGCTTTTGCATGCAACCATCGCTGTTAACAGACGTAATTGTGTCTGAGTTACTGAACAGATCCACAAACCATTATTCTGTAACTTAAGTAACTCAGAATATCTATAATTTGGAAAACTCAGCATATCAAGCTTAGCTCTCAGTCCTGTTTACAGTGCTTGAATACTGTCACAAACACATGGGAGGTGGCACAATGCAGAGCAACCACACATTTGATGTGGTTTCACATCATGTCCTACACATTACACCCTGATGAAGCTGAAAGAACCTCCACAGAAGCCCAACTCTTGCTCAGATTTTATATTTATTTCCACCTTTAGATAGAGAGATCAAAATGTTAAAACCCCTTCATTTGTAACACACCCAGAATATGGCAAATATAAACTTTGGAAGAAATGCTCATAAAGATATGCAAAATATTTTACCATTCCAGCACTCGCAGTTTAGCCCACGAACTCTTATTTCTGGTCAGCTGAAGAGCGCTTTATTGCTTTTTAAACAGTTTCACTAACTTAAAAATTCCTACTAGCACAGCCCAAAAGCGTGTCTTACGGAGAAAAACTGGCCCCAGTGACGTGTCAGATGTCACTGATGGCAGACAGTGACACCTAGCACCAGGCAGCCCTCAGCCTTCCCTGGCTTCTCCTCCGCCCTAGTCAGGGGCAAACCAGAAAGAGGAAACCCCTTGGCTCTGCTCTCCTGTGACAGAATCGCTCAAGTACACTTGATGCTCAGACGACATTCTAGCTAATTACAATACACAGAATACGGTTTTTTGAGCCCTCCATAGTATTTGTAGAGTACACCAGGAATGCTGAGTCACTCACAATTTTTCCCTCTTAAAAAACCCCACATGTGTTAATTAATTATACCCCACCCCAGTTAATTACAGAAGATCAAGCCAGGGTGCTGAACAAACTCTGCTTGAAGGTCTTAATATCTTAGGCAATTTTGCCTGGCTTCTTTTGTCTTAAAAGAATCTGAGAGGGGGGGGAAAAAAAAAAAAAAAACAAATGACCTGCTTTTTCTACTTCAAAAAAGTTTTGATTTTGTCTGGATAATAAGAATTTATAGTGTTGTTGAAAGGCCCTGGAGACAGTCCTGGAGACTGAAGTAATTTATTTACTCATAGAACAAGCACAAACCATACGAGCACCTGCCCCAGGAGCCCAGTTAAAAGCCTCTTGGACCTGACCTGGAGAGACACCCCACAGAGGTGAAACAGGGTGCCGTGCTTCCCATTCCACTGGGGATATTTGTTTTCCCTTTCTATTTTTTTTTTTTAAGAAAGAAAGAGAGTGTGTGAAAAGTATGTTTTCCATCCAGCAACAGTTCAGAGAATTCTTCATAAATGTGATTTGAAATTCAGCCTACTTTGAAGGAAGCATCAGACCCCCTCGAGGTCACTGGTGTGGATTTAGGTCTTTGTTACTAAGCAAACAGCTAAGTTTGGAACCTTCAAAAAAGTGCGGAAAAACCCAGGATATGAACGCAAACAGACAGCAAACCCAGAAATAACAGCCACATTCGTGAGAATAGGAGCTGCTCTTTGGATTTACGGAGTGTGATGTACTAATATGTATAATGAAGCAGACAATCTAATGACTCAGAGTGCTAAAAAGGAGGGAAAATATAAATCCACAGAAGTCACAAGATAGACTGTCAAGATTAATGGGGATAAGCCAAACATTCCAGATGTCCTAGTCCCGGATTCTTGTCTCTATGCTACAGAAAATCACCTTTCCCAAGGAAAAAGCACCATTTGTCTTTCAACCTGCACTTTGGTTCCCATTACCACTCGTGAATAGTCAATTTTCATCTATGTGTTTTTCTTCCACTTTTAATCAAAATGAAAGAGCAAATGTCCTTTGTATATAAAACATTTTAATAAGTGTCTCTAAAGACAAAGTACTATAGAGGCATCCACAATATGTGATTTATCAAGATGAAGCAAAACTATTATTTTTTTTCCATAACTGCTGTTTAAATTATACAAAAATACTCGTATCAGTTCTGAAGCTGCCACTGCCACCATTCTTCTTCTGTTGTAAAACCACATTAGCGCAGCTAAGTACATACCCTATTTACTGGACAAAATTTACTGTTCTAATTACTGGACCTGTTACAGCTAGTGGAAAATAAGAGTTATTGGGTTTTGCTCTGAAGAGGAAAACTGTTCAACAACAAGGTAACAGTGGGATGCAAGCAAGACCAGGAATCTGATGAGTCTATAACTTGCTGTTACTATGGAAACCAAAGATTATAACAAAATATTCCCATTTTAATCACAATGCCTAGAGGACTGCCGTCTCTAAATTGATTCGATTTTTAAATTCAGGATTTTTTAAATTTACTAATCTGACACCAGCCACCAAGAAAGTCAGGTAGAAAGTCTCAGAAAAGCCACACTTGTTCACATGTCCCCAGCACCAGGACTGAGTGGGAAGTATCAAGCAGCACTGTTCCACTTCAGCTCTTGCACACCCATCACTCTGTGCCCCAAGCACCCGGACTCCAGCATTTGAGTGTGCTGAATTCTGAGTTCCAGTGTTCAAAACCAAAGGACTGTCCTCTGTGTTAATTCTAGGCATGCAAACTCTCAGAAGAACATGCTGTATCGGGTGTCCAGGTTTTCTAAAGCCCCTTTTTGGAAGGGGCTGAATAACACAGGGCATAAAATGTGCAATCACAGTGCGAGGTGCTGGAACCCCCACACCTCGGCAGGATTTGCAAAGCAAAAGTGTTCAGGACATGAACTGAACACAGGACACGGCAACCTGGAAGATTAAAAGGAAAGTAACAACTTCAGCACTGAGTTTCAAGAGTTGCCTGCTTAGACTGGAATTTCCAGAAAGCGTGAAAATAAGTTCTTAATCCCTGTCAAAACTACACTTTTATTTCAGACAGAAATCTAAGAATTTGTTTGCATGGCCTGCACTACTCCTTCCAATTCAGCCTCTAGAATTCTCTGTGGCAAATCTAAAACTCTTCCCTGTTATGTTTGGTCCTTTTGCAAGAGGAAAAAAAAAAAAAAAGTAAAAACTCTGAAGCTGAAGTAAGCTACATGAAAAGGCTTTTTACAGAAAGTCCATGGCAAACAGGCTTATGCAGGAAGCAGGACCTCAGAAGTGCCATGACTCTCACAGGTACACGGCAGTGGTGAGCAGGGACCGGAGGGGCCTGGCCAGTGCCAGAGGCATCCTTGGTACAGAGCACCTGAGGGGACACCAGCCCTTAACTTAAATGACTTAAATCTCAGACAAACCTTTAAGGAAAGGGCTTGGTTTATTTTTTTCCTTTTGTACTCTATTTCTAAATTTGCAGTGGGAAGGCAGCCTTGTTCTTTACTTTGTTTTATTGACTCTTCCTTAATCAGGCAGAGCAAGAAGAGAGATCTCGGCGTGACCTGCCACCACATTCCTCGGGAACAACAGCTTTCAACAGGCCCCCCGAGTGATTTATAACCTAAGCACGTTTGGGGGCTGCCCAAGGATAGGGAGAGCTTTTCCTAACAAATTGCAGAAGACTGAAGGGCTTGGCAAAATGTCAGGTCAGCAGTGTGGCACCTCCACAGCATTGGCGGCCACTGCCACACGAGGAGCAGCCTGTTGGAGGGGGGAGGATTGTGATTTTGGAGCTAATTACGCATGTGGTTACCACATTTGAAGCTCAGCTTCCCACATAGCGATCATTCACTGCTACAGAAAGTCACACGCCAGCTTTAGGTCTCCCATCTCTGCCTGCCCCAGTCAGATGGAATCTGGTGAGGATGCGGAGCCAAGAATGTGCAAACAGTGTGCCTGACTCTGCTTCCCATCCCTGCATTTCAGCAGCGATGCTGAGGGATAAACAACCGTGCTCTGAATCGAGGCCCACAACAAATATTTTGGAAGTACATTGCTGTCCTCTGTTAAAGAAAACCCCAAATTCATTTTTAAAAACCTGAAAACGCAAAATCCTGAATTGTGTTTTTCAGAGGAGTAGTTAAGAAGAAGTTTAATAAGTTAGCTTCCAAATAAAATAAAGAAACCAGCCTTTATTAAATTATATGGAAGGGGGTCAGAGATTAAAAATCCTCTGCCTCTCATTATTAGACTTGAGATGACAGATTCATTCCAGAGCACAGAAGGAAATATATTATCCCAAAACAGGATATGAAGTTCAGTCCCAGTAGATCAGTCTCTGTTAAGTAAATTTATTTTCTGATCTTTTAACTCCCCACCAAACTGCTGCCCAAGATTTTTTCCCTAACAGTATTAAAACCCCTTTCCTTCTGGTTCCTTTCCCTTCCCTCCACAGCCCTACCCCAGAGCTCCCCAACATCCATCCTCTGGTCTCATTCCCATCAGGGCTCTGACGGTGCATGAACCTCACAGGAAAACAAGAGGGGACGGGAGTAGGAGGGAAAGGACTGACAACTGCAGTCACCCACTAAGACCAGGCTGTGCTCTGAAGTGCTGGGCAGAAGAGAAAAGCAGGATAAATGTTTCCCTGGTTTAGCGAGCAGCAGCACAGGCCTGGTGGTGCCTGTGCCTGTGTATTTGTGTGTGTGTGCCTGGTAACCGCTCCGCAATCCGGATACAGGCATTGAGGGAAACCTTCAAAAGGGCCGTGCTCGCACTGCTACGTTCTGGGAAGAATTAAATGTACTGTGTGAGGTTAGAAGGCACATCAAACAAAGAGCAACTCTATCCTCGTTCTGTTTACCAAGGCAGAAGCAATCTTCCATACAATGATACGTTTCTGTTTAGTCTGACTTTAGACTCCATGAAATTATTTGCAAAGACAGGGATTCCTAAAAAATTCCAGTAGAAAAAGGCACTCTTTCCCTCATCCTCCCTTTCATTCCCCTTAATTGCATGAAATTTAATTGTATAATTTAATTGCATGAAAGATCCACATTGTGACAAAAGCGAAATAAGAAGTTATTTCTGAGTGCTGCAGCTAGAAATGTTTCTGTATGGGCTCTAAGGTGCTTCTGTCACCTAGGACAAACATTTCACCAGGATCAGAGGTACAACATGCAATACCACTACTGCTTGATTCACTCTGTTAGACTGCCTGTGTTTTCTTCCTCTAAAAGTAAATTATAAAAATAATCCTACCAGGTACTTGGCCTCAGCACTTAGCATGTTTTCATCTAGAAGAGCTGTGATGTACCATCTTTATGCATGGAAAAATTGCAGAGAGCTTGGTCTCACCAACAGAGTGTGCTGTCAGTTCGTTATTAGATTGAGGGCAACACCACTAACACAGATTTTTTTTTTAATTACTTTATCTGGTGATCTATTGCAATTACCCTATTCTATAATAAGATGTTTAAATAGCTATCTCCACTTAAAACAATTGATTTTTCACAGCATCTGCTGCAAAATGCCATTCTTGGCTCCGTTTTGCCTGGCTGATGATGCACAGTGCTGAGCTGCACAACTCTTCCTGTGCAAACCCAGCTCTTATTGACTTTGGGGGTGTTCTGATTCTCTTTAGACTCTGCGTGGGCAAGGCATGGGAATCACAAACAACACATTTGGCAACTCTTCACATCATCGATGGTTAAAACAATCAGTCCTAGACACAAAAGTATCCTCGTGTAGACTGTTTTCTCCTCAAATTGAATAATTCTGACGGTTACTTGCTCGACTTGCACCCTACCATTTCATCTCATTGTATTTTCACCATGTACAACATGCAAATATTTATTACTGAAATATATTTCTAAAGCAATCACTGTGGAACAAGTTCAGGATAAAAAAGATATTCAAGGAAAGAAACCTGCTCAATTTTCTGCATAGCTTTGGTTCTGTTTTAATCCAGAACTTCATTTTAGTATTTCAAGAGATCTTGAAGAGATTTGATGTTATTGCAGTGACAAAGTGTTCCTCAGATTCATTTTCAATGAACTCTTAACGTCACAGTCCAGCAAAAGAAAGCTCTGTACTCATTGCACTTGAATGCAAACAAGACACACATAAAACAAACCCTGAAGGTCTCCAGCCAGGAGCCTGCATAACCCATTATACTTAGATTCCAACTTCCCTTGCCTTGGAAATTCATTCTTCAAGCAATCACACATTTGTAAGTAACCAAAAATACATTTGTTCCTATTGATGTGAGGCACTCAGCAAGTGGCTTCCCCCTGCTCTGTGCGTTCACCACGGCTCCGAAAGCAGGCTCCGAGTCATCTGGTGAAAGAGTCAGTGGGCCCACGGAGCAAACTGATCCAGCAGCCATCCGCACCTCGCTCCCGATGTGACACACAGGAGACACTGACATCTGCACAGAAATATTTATGGGCACGCACAGAAAAGGCTCTCGCACGCCCCGGGAGCGCTCCTGGCTGAGCAGCTGAGCTACTGCACCGAGACCCTCCTAGCACGGTTCCCCTGCCTCTGATCAACCCTGTGCTCAGGGGAATAGGCCACACAAGCTCTAGCTGAAGAAATTCAGGGCTCTATCCGAGGAAATTCATCCCGAGCACTAAAGGAATCGAACACATCCCCTGTTGGTGTAAATAAGACAACATTAACACAAATTTAAAGCAAGCTACACAACAGGGATTTCTGGGGAAAGCATGTTACGGGCAGGTTCTATCCCTGTCCAGATAGACAGCACCACACAGTTTGTCCTGCTAGGGAAGAAGTCTGAAATACTTCTTTTTCTCAGTTTAAAGAGGAATACTAACACTCATCTACAAAAATTATATAAAAGGAAAAAGCAAATGAGGACAGCAGTCCTCTTGCTTGCCTGACTCCCTCTGCACCTCCCAGGACCAAGTCCCCCAGTCCTATTTCATGGCAGAACCGATGAAATACATTATTGTTTCCATTAAATGCAAGCAATTGAAACTAATTTTTCACTGAATTATAAATATTTGCTGAAACTGATCATTTAATGCAAGGATTCTCCGATTCAGGGCAGGAGAACAAACACTAATGCTATTTAAGTAAAAATTCAGATGCACAACATTCTGTATTAAACACTGAACGATCATTCACTCATGCAGGATAAACACTGCATGATCACTGATACTTTTATGCTCTATTAAACTCTACTCTCCAATGAGCATTGCACCACGGTTCAGAGGTGGCCAGAAATATTAACATCTAAACTATGGAATGCTTTAGTCTAACCAAGCTGAAAGGTCTCCCCCGTGGGACTGGCTGCTTTCAAAGGTGATATTGGTATCAGCAGTGTGAACGCTATCACTGAACCTCGCTGCTGGAATAACACCCAGCTCCTGGAGCCATGTGAACTCCACTAAAACTCAAATGGTATTTTCTGTACAACTGTCACTGTCACCCCAAGCAAAAACGGATGAAAGAAAACTTGGCAAAACTTGATTTTACTGCCTATTGTACCAGACTGCAACGCACTGAATAACGAAATATTGTAAAAGTGCAATTACAAGCAAAAGCATTCAAGGTGACTCATTAACACAGGAATGTGGCCTGAATATCACAAATTCTCACATCTATCCATTTAATCCCACTGGAAATGATGAGTGTACAAACAAGTAAAGAAATTCTTCAGTTATTTGCCCGCAGTTATTTGCTTCCCTGCACAATGAATCACGGAATTAGGTACCTGCTGGAATTCCAAGTGACTGCTGTGTTCTAAGCGACACGAGGAGCGTGGTGTGAGGTTCACAGCCTGCACAGGGTCAAAGATGCCATTCCAGTGCTGTAATTCCAGTGCAATGCTCCTGCTAACGCTGGGCCTGTGCATTCCATACCCTGACTCGTCAGTCAGAGCAGATAACCATCGGGCACTGCAGTCATTCTTTAAACAACGTCTCACAAAACAGATGGAGACAACTTGTGGAAAAAGTGAAAGATGGATTGGAGGCCTACTCCAAAAAAAAGTTATCATCCTACTAGGCTTGGATTAAAAAGTTGTATTTCATAATGAAAGCCAAACGCGCTGAGAAGGCAAGACAGTAATCCTGCCTGAGAAGAACTGCTTCACAAATCAGTTTCTGAGTTCAGAAATTAATTAGTTTGGAAACTAATTGAAATCCCAGTGCATTTCCAACCCAGATTCACTGGCCATTCCTGTTTCTCTTCGAATGAAAACGTGTCATTTCAGGAGGGTCACAACAACGCCAGCAAAGGAAAATGTAAGGAAATCTCTTCATACGATAAAAATGGAGTGACTAATGTGGATGACTCAGTTTAATTGCATGACTTTCAACTAAGTGTATTCACAGGGACAGAAATAACACTAAATTAAAAGGAGTATCTGGGAAAAATTATTTTGGATCACTAAAATGCTTATGCCAGAAAGAATGTCTGGGTTTTTAGAGCAGTATCTTGTGCACAACTGCATCCAAAACCAGCAGAAATGGGGTTTGTGTCTCCTCCCACTCATCACCCAGGGCCCTACAGCCACAGGGCAATCCAGGTTGGAAGGGAAGACTGGATTGTCCCTAGTCTAAAGCAGGGCCAGCTCCAAGCTCAGACGTGGTTGCTCCTGGCTTTATCCTGGCGATCTTCAAACCCTCTGAGGATGGAGACTGCACAGTCTGGGCACTCTGGGGTCCACAGTCCATCTGCCTTCATGGAAAACAAGCCCCACCTGTACCCAGATATCAAGATGCAGGATGCAGAGCCCCAGTGCATCCTGAAGGTTATTCTGGTTCTGCAGCGAAATTCAGAAGCTGATCTTTCACTTACCATCTAACAGTATTTATTATGCTGTGTTACTCACAGAACTTTACTGTTATCTGTCTTCTGTAGAGGAGAAGAAAAGCAGCTCATGTGAGTCCTCAGGTGCCAGATATGAAGCAATTTGGGATGGAGAACAGTTGGTGTAGTAATAAGAGCTCAATTAGCACTAATTTGGGTCTACTTAATCTCTTCTTATGATTTAATAGAGAGGAGAAACCCCGGATCTGTTATCTCTGGCCATCCCCGAGTACATGAAAAAGAAATATCCATCATGTGGCCAAGAGATTTCAGTGTCATCAGGAATGGCAGAATTCCCTGATGAATGCCAGATCCTTCTCAGTCATTCAGAAACACACACGGTTCTGCACTAGTACCAAGGAGAAGGAAAGGGAAGAAACCACCTTATGATTCTATGAAATTCAGGAGTATGTGGTTACTGCCATAATATTACACATATATTTATAATTTATTTCATAGATATTGCATATATATTTATATATAATATGTAGGATTAAACTCCATTTCAATTTTCTTTCAAACTCTTTTGAGATGCTAAAATATCCGATATTATTTGAATGAATTACCAAGCAGCTCTATTTTCCCCCCTCTCAATAGCTACCAAAACTTGGAAACAATCACCATTTCAGAATGAATAATTAAAATAATTTGAATGCAGCAACATACTAGAAATCCACAACCATAAACTCACAATCCTCATAGCTATCGCATTTGGCTGTGTGTACTGAAATACAAAATAATGAAATTGTGAATGAGATCATAAATTCAGTAACAAGTATAATTGCTAGTCCTACACAAAACTATTAGAGTGGTAAGTTGATTTTCTTGTCATTCCCATTCCGCATTAACCAAAAGAAAGAAAAAATAATATGCAATCAATGTAATGATTTTTGCAACAAGCATCTAATTGATTTTTCTGCCACTATTATAATTTACAAATAGTCCTGTTGTAATTGTTTGGTTTAACTGGATATATCAAACAAGTGCTCCAATGGTGATATTAATTATGACACATTTTACCCATAGAGAAATCATTTAAAGACAATGTATTCCATAAATGAAACGCATCTTACAATAGAAAAACTAATAATACAATAGGAAAATAATACCAATTAGTCTATCCTGATTTTTGATGTGACTCTTGCCTCACTGAAATTTCAGGGAGCATTAGTAGGCAGTAGAAGTCAAGCAGTTTATAGGTCAGCACACTTTCAGGAAACACACTTTCTTTCAGGTTTCAAAAAATTATTTTCCTTTTTAATGCAGGCATGCACAATCCTACGACTCTCCATCCATTTATTGCTCCTCCAAGAAAAGCCAAATGATGGTACCATCATTCATTCCTCACTGAGATATCTGCAGGAGGAGCTGGGGCAGCCCTTGCCCGCCCCCAGCTCTGTAGGACACGCTGAGAATGGCTGACAAATCAAACCCCGAAAGCAGCAGCTCCTGTGTTCACTGCCTCCAGTGCAGCACGACCCCCACCAGCCCCGCTGCCCTGCCCACGGACCTCCCCCGGGACTCTCCTGAGGGAACAGCTCCGCTCTCCCACTGCCATTTGCCGTGTTCGGATGGAGAGCTTCTGTGCCTTGAGCCTAAAAACGAGCAATGTTCATGAACAATGGAAATTTCTCATCAGTGGCTGAAATACAGGCCTTCAGAGAGACTTGGATCACTGCCCCTTGAAGGAATTCTTTTTCTTAACTGACGAAGAATTATTTATTAATTGTGAACTGAAGCAATGAAATTTTAGGTCTTCATGCAGAAAAGCACTGGTGTCTGGTTTCTCTCAATATTTATTTAGTGAGGTTATTGCCACCACTAAAAGCAAAAAACGACACATTTCTGTTGGGTTTACCTCCTTTCTCTAGCACCTGGTGGTCTGGGACACAACATGGGCAATGCACCCTCTGATCAGCAGGGATGTCAAATGTTGGGGGCCACCTGTTAATTAGGAACATTTATCATTTCAGAGCTCCAGATCTCTCCCTACTGGAGCCCCTCTGGAGAGATCAAGCTTGCTCCTGATAAATGCAATCTTCTGCAAGGAAAGGACAGACGGTTTCTTTTCCACCAGGATCAGAAGCTGGTGACTGTGTAGTTCTGCTCATTCTGTATTTCAAACCCCTCCATTGCTCAGTCTCTGCTAGGATCTGAAGACACCTGAGTCAGGTGCTCACAGTGTGGCTGGGGCAGGTATATACAGTCAAAAGAAAGATTTAAACAGACACTTCTGCTTCAAAAATTCTCAAAATGGGGATAGTGAGGTGTTTATGCACACATAAATAAGAAGCTACAAAACAGAACCTGGTACTTGGTGCTGACCTGTAAAACGACCAAGGACTGCCTGCAAGTCCAACCAATATTAATTACATGAGCAGACTTGCTATCCTGGCTGGCCTCAGCCTTGGAGTTATATCATCCATTATGTCAAGAATCTTTCTAGTTTCACATTTCTCAACTTTCCAATTCAGCCAATAACATGAAAGAACATTGAATTTACCAAACAACTGGGGCAATCCCAAGGAAAAATGATGACTCTGAGCTGCAGGCTAACCTCAGAGATTCAGTTTTGTTTGTTTACCTTAAATGCATCTAAGATCCTTCTCTTGATACTTTGCTATAAACAAATAATTTTTCCAATTGCATTATGTTTATTTATACCCAAACCTTGACCCCTTGTAGCCCATAATAATTACAGTGCCCTATGATTATTACAGAACTGCAATAATCATAGCACTGCATCTTTAATTCTCAAAAGGGTAAGAAGTTTTCATCCAAGTGTGGACCACATTTGTGGAAAACACCTGATAGAAAACACATTCAGCTCTGGTTCCAGAAGTTGTTTTTTTAAAAAGAACCCTGGTGTTTTGTGTTCCTTGTCCATTCCTTGATACCCACTGGCAGTGGCTGCACTCACAGCCAAGCCAGAGCAACACTGAGCCAAACGCTGCACCAACAGCAATGCCAGAGAATGTGAAATCACTGTGTCAGAATGACCCTCATGGTTCAAATGACCCATTTTTTTAATATTTGCAACCACATTTTATTTTTCCTTCAGGAAAAAACATGTAATTTAAAAAACATATTCTTGAAAGAAACCATTTGGCAAACCACAGCTTTCCTGACTCAGTTTTGTTAAAACCCAAGCACTGAATGTCACACTTTTTTTTCAGACAGTGAGACAGATATAAAATTGCAAGAAAAGAATAAAAATTGTTTGTGAAAACAGCTCCACTTCTCTCAGGGAAAACCCTTCCAACACATCTGCCAATCTACTTACACAAGATGCGAATGAGATCTTCAGCTGGTGCAGAGAAAACCATTTCATGAGATTATTCTGCACAAATAAGATGTTTTCAGAGATTCTTGAACATAGGAAGGTGAAGAATCATCCCTGAACCCACTTTGAGACCCAACCTTCAGTTGCATCAGCAGCCTGGTGACTGAGAGCAACTGAGGCAAAAAGTTCTGAACTTTACAGCAGTAGCCAAGTGTGCTCCAGCCAGTGCTCACCCTAAATGCTGTTAGGAAATCCTTGAGAAAATTACATGGATTCTGCAAGGAAATATTAGGACATTATAACAATTTTTACTGACTGTTTCTTCCCAACAGGAACATACAATTTCCCTCTTTTTAGAAAAAAAATGTCTCATCAATACAAAGAATTTATTTTGGCAAATACGGACTTTAAGCAAAAGTTTTTCCTTTTGTGCAGGAATAACTAACTTTGCTGTTTAATCAGTTCAGTAGAAAGTGAGTGTTACTGACTGACTGCAGCAGCTGACAAGTGAAATACAGTAAACAGGCCCATCAATAGAGAACAATCAATACAATTAAATTTTCCCAATATTTTCTTGAAAACACGACACAGGAGGGAAGGAAATTTTGTTGTTGAGAAGAAGGATTGCTGAAATAGTTATTGAACCAACAACTGTTTTCATTTACTATGCTGAATGACTCCTTCACATATGTTTTAACGAAGTCTAGCTGCATGCTAATTACACCTCTCTGGTTTGCATTACCCAGTTAGCATTTCTTCCATGCACACCAGCAGAGCGGGCCTTCGTTAATTCATAATACTCCGTCCACAAATACGAGTGATTACATCAAAATCCCGTATTGAAAGTATTTGACATTTATCATTTCACTGCTCACTGAATCTCTGAGTGTCTCCATCTCCCCTACCTGATGAACAGCTAACTCAGCAGAGTCTAGACACGCTCCCAGCAGCTGCAGTGCTGAGAAGCTGCCCTACAGCAACGCTCTGGGGTCCTCGTTCCCTTTGATAGCAGCATGGCACCACAAGTTATCCCACCAAAGATCAACTTATTGTATTTATATAGTCTTTCCCTTTTCAAGCCAAAGTTAAATGAAGTTGAAGGCAGCATCTACAGGACAACCCATAGTCACAGCCTTAAAGGATTAGAAGAAGCCATTGTTTTCATGTCAGACATGTTTTTATAATACAGACCATGTCTATTCTTGTTATTTCATTTTCATCATCACACCAGCTTTTCAGCAGTCAGCCGACCCTTTCCCACACCACAGTTTTAAAGGCTCATAAACATTATCTTTATTATATTAAGAGAGATTCAAAAATTGTAAAACAGATGTGAAGTCGCTGCTGCCAAGAGCCTACACAGTGTGATTCAATAGGATGTGGGTGCTGTAATGTGCTCAAGAAAAGTCATTCTAAAACTCTGAGTTCAACTTGCCGAACAATCGTTTTCATCTAGGAAAACAAAAGCTTAAAATAAACTAAGAACTCCCATCTGCACAGGACTAAGAGTGATCCAATGACCTGACTGCAAACCCTGCACAAAGATGCTTCCATTGACAGGATCTGCAGACAAAGGAGCGATGAAAAAACAAGGATGAATTTTTGTCTTTGCTCCGAAGGAAGTTGTATAATGGAACAGCATCTATCAGATGTCTCCCGGTGAAGAGAGAACACATAAATCCCACCATTCCCTGTGTGTAGTAGCTACAAGTTGGCCGAGTTTTGCCTTCACCCCACTAGCAGGCTCGTGGTGGGGCTGAAATTCCTGCCGGGTACCTGCCAGCCGTGAGCCCACTGCAGCAGATCGGCTTTTCCGGGGCCATGTGCTGCTCACATTTCCCTGCCTCCCTCCCTGGGCTTTGGGGAAGCTCCTTCCTTCGGCGCTGCTGCTCCTGCAGCACTCGCGGCTCTTCCTCCTCACCATTTGGAGCTACGTCAGTGCTTTTCCCACAACACAGCATCGATCCATGTGGCATCAGGCTTTCTTTTTCCATGTCCTCTCAGCAGCCAGTGGCCTTTCTGTTTCTAACTTTTCATGCAAAATCCCTATGTGGTGATATCTGCAGGAGTTTTTCTGCATGTGTCTCTTGGAATTAACTACACTCATCTGTAGGTGGTCAGCCGAATTTCTGAAACAGTCGAGAGCTTTAATAAAACAAATACAGGGTAGTCTCAAGAAACAGCCTTTCTCCAGATAAGCAAAAGGTTGGTCTTGGTTATTGGCTTGGGGGTTTTTTGTTTGTTTTTCTTCAAGACAATCCTGTGCACCTTCTTAGCAGAATCACAGGATGTATGTTAAGTAGACAGGGAACATTTTCAGTGAGTGTCCAGGAGAACAGATGGTCTGCTCTGTGGAGCACCCTCCAGACATTCTGTGACACCAAAGGCAGCTTTCGCTTCTTATTTAAAACCAAAGTAAACATCAACATAAAATATAACAAACTCACTGTGCAAGTAGGGATGTGCCTGAAGCAAAATTTCCTGATTTCCCTGAAAACATGCATTTTGCTCTTTGGACTGAAGCCATCTCTTTTTCTGTTGGCTCTGCCCCCTCAGGGCCACGCACCATTCAGCTGAATAACTGTAAGGTTCTCACTTGCAGGCAAGTAGGAAGGAGTTTAATGAATCACAACATTTTGTTCATATTTTGCTTGGAGGAAGCATTTTCCACATTTTCTCCCNTTTTTTGTTTGTTTTTCTTCAAGACAATCCTGTGCACCTTCTTAGCAGAATCACAGGATGTATGTTAAGTAGACAGGGAACATTTTCAGTGAGTGTCCAGGAGAACAGATGGTCTGCTCTGTGGAGCACCCTCCAGACATTCTGTGACACCAAAGGCAGCTTTCGCTTCTTATTTAAAACCAAAGTAAACATCAACATAAAATATAACAAACTCACTGTGCAAGTAGGGATGTGCCTGAAGCAAAATTTCCTGATTTCCCTGAAAACATGCATTTTGCTCTTTGGACTGAAGCCATCTCTTTTTCTGTTGGCTCTGCCCCCTCAGGGCCACGCACCATTCAGCTGAATAACTGTAAGGTTCTCACTTGCAGGCAAGTAGGAAGGAGTTTAATGAATCACAACATTTTGTTCATATTTTGCTTGGAGGAAGCATTTTCCACATTTTCTCCCTCTTAGTGGAGTTCAGAGAAATTCCACCCAAACTCGGTATAACTGCTTTATTGAGACCAAAAGTTCACTGTCAGATCCCAGGGTTTCCCTACCAACCGAAACGAAAGAGAAAAGGGGGCAGGGAAAATAAATGTTTCTGTGGAGTGAATTAACTAATGAGCTTGCTGAGGCTCACTCAGATTCCTCCAGAGGCCTATGAAGAGCAAGGCTGTGAACGGTGCTCGTGCACATGGACAATCACAGCTCACATGCTCTGGAATGCTCGTTCAACTATTAAAAAATTCCTTTGAAATTCCTTCTCAGTGATACAGGATTCACTGGAACTGCAAATCCCATTGCTCTTCAGTGACAAAGAGAGAGATCTGTGCGAGAGAACAGCAGTGAACGACACAGCCCTTGTGTCATCTCAAGTAAAGGTTGGCCAACTGGAAATCCAAGCCGGGTTCCTCACAGTTGTTGCTTTGAGTCCTGCATTGCTCCTCCTTGGTTCAAGCAGGGGCTGAGGGGAGAGCTGGCATTCTGAGCCGTGTGGGCTATTTGAGATCAACATGGCCAGTGAGGAGCAAGACTCCAGTCTGAGTGCTAAACCGGGAACTGGATTTATGGAAATAGCTTTACAAAACAAGAGAATCACTTCAGCAGTTAAGAGGTCCCTTGTTGTGGCTCCAGGGAGCTGGAGAAAGCCAAATGTAGCACAAATTCACTGCAGAACTGTGCTCACCCTATTGAAACAGAATGGAAAGGATGCAGACGTGTATGGCTTCAGATTTAGATCTATACTTTTTCATAAAGAAATGTATTAGCTTATTTTACTTCTTTCAAACTTTTAATTAAAAGTTCAGAAATGTGGAGTTTTAAACAGAGGAAATTAGCTCCAAGGCATGTTCATCTGTCATATAAAAGGGTCTTCTATTAATCCCTAATTAAATATTTCTCCACACTTAAACCAGTTAGACATACAAATAAAAATGAAAACACAAATAATTTCCATACAAATGCTATATGCAGCTCAAAGAAAAATAAAAAGTGACCAGTTCTACTTTTACTTCATTTTTCCTTCTTTAATGTTTTTCCACACAGGCAACAGCTCCTGAATGCCCTGATGAACAATTTACTCCTCATTTCCAAAAGGCATTAAAAATAAACCAAGGAGGTATTTGCTTAGAAATAGCTCTTCTTTCCAAAATTACTGATACACTTTCAGAAAAAGTTTTTACACTGAAGGAAAAGAAAGGACTATGATAGATGTATGCAAAAAAAATATAAAACCAAAGCTCAAGATGGGTGGAACATAAATTCTATTTTTTTTTTTACAACAATGAGAATAAAGAGCCTAAAAGAAGTAGAGAAGCTTCCAGGAAATTTGTGTTACTAGTAATTTTTTTCAAGCTTTTCTTAATAAAAGCACAGTAAGAGCAAATTACATTCAGTAGCAAAGAAGATTAAAATACCAACCCTTCTTTCGCATTTTTCCATCTTGCTTTTACCTCAACAGATCAAACAAACTACATTAAAAGCATTATGAAGCTACCCAACAAACAAAATGCATGAAAAAACATGTTACAAAGAAATACATTTTATACTTAGAGAACAACTTAGCATATGAGTGGGATAAAGGAAAATTTTTGCAATAAATTTGATGCAAAGAAAATTCACAAGTATAAACCAGTTTCATATTATAAAAATAATGAGATGAACAGACAACTCCAGCATGAGGCTCATGTCTCAGCTTTTTTTCTTGCTTGTGGGTTGTTTTTTTCCCTCCTTTACAAAACTTTCATTTTGTACTTGAAATTCATAACATGGCTTCTATTAATTGCCAAAGCAATTAATAAAATTGCAAATCATTGGTTCTCTCCCCATTCTCGTGTCGGGGACCACAGACAGGTGTGCTGGCAGGGAGCACCCAGTGTCACAGGGCTCTACTGCCACCCTCTAAAATCAGTTTAAAGTAATCATGTGTTATAGGAAACTGCAGTCTTTGATTTTTTTATTCTTTTTAAGGAAATATTTTAAATTTAAGTACAAAGCTAACTCATCAGGAACTGGAAGTGTAAATTTGTTCTGGTTTTAATTGCAAATTACATTCTTCAGTTCCTTCATCTGTCCATAAAAGAAAATCCACGTTCAGAAACACGGGTTTCCTAGTCTGTCCCTCCCGAAATTTGTCCAGCTTCAGGAGTTGCAAACAGCAGAGAAAAGTAAAATTACAACTCCTCTCTTCTATGCAGGGATAGAGGGCAGAGCAGCAGATACCCGTGAGTAACCAGGGCTGGCCACGATTGCATGTATTAGCAAGCCAGAATAAACTAAACCTTGCTCCAGCAGTTGTAGCGTTTAAAAAGTAAATCACCTGTTGCTTTAAAGCAAACCAAGCCTTTGGTACAGCCGTGTCCTTGCCCTGGTCAGTTGAGAAGCCTGTCTCTAGCCCAGCTGATTCTGCGTTCTCGGGCTCGTTCCTGTGAGCACGGCCAGACCCTCACCCCGAGGAGATGGCAGGGCAAGCCCGGCCTCCGCAGAAACCAGCTCAGACTCGGCTCACAGCATGGCACAGGCAGCATCTCCCCAGGCGGGCACGGGGAAGAGGAGCTTTACTGCAGGATGTGCCAGCCTGCCCCGCCATGCTGCACACACACCCAGGGGTGCCCAGGGCTGCCCAGGGCGGGCAGGCGGCGGCCCCGCGGCCCTGCACCACAGCTGCGGAAATCTCCTCCTCCTCCCGCTGCACCCCTCATTTCTCCTGCATCGCACTTTTATTAACTTCCCCATAGGTCTGCAATGTCTCTCATTCGGTGGCTCAGGTGCCGTCACAGCAGCCCCAGCTCACTCACACGAGCGAAGCGGGGGGAGGCCGAGCCCCGCGGCCCCGCTGCAGAGTCCGAGGGCAGGAGACACTCCCTGGGCAGGGCTGGGGCTGGGGCTGGGGCTGGGTGATGCTGACCGACGGGCAACGACAGCTCTTGTCGAACTTTGGCATGCACGGACATGCAACTAGAGTGAGACTGGGCAAGCACAGCAGCAATCAGTATTTAGACATGAGTTATCAGATAATTCTATTTCCTGAGTTAGGGGGAATGTACGAGTGTGTCCTGCAATCTGGCTTTAGCTAACAGGCACCATCTCTTACTTAAATTGAAATCTTTTGAAAGCTCCTTGAAATGTAACCAGAGATTGCACCAGAGGTTCAAGCCAGACAGGGCTTTTTCTGGATATTTTTAAACGATTTCTGGCATTGCTGTACCACTGGTAGCAACAGCAAGCACAGAAATAGAAGCATCTAAGTAGATACCGGAAGAAAGCAGAAATGTTTCAAAGAATGAAAAAACACAACAGTAATGGAAGCCTTCCACGGAAACTAAATAACATCACATCAGGGAGCAGGGCAGAGCCACATCCAAGGGTGTGATCAGCAGCAGCTCTACACAGCCAGGCAGGGAACCCCCAAACAGAGGAGCAACAGTCCCCCCCGAGCAGAGTGTGGCACCTGGGGAAGTGTCAGCATCAGAGATGCTCTGCAGCACTGGCCACAGCAGGCTCGAACGCAACAGCCTTGCAGGAACAGCAAGAATGTGGCTTAGTGGGTATCTTGTTTAACTTCAGAAGCAGAAACTGCAGGAATGTAAGAAAAAGAGCGCCTTAAGTTCTCAAAAAGGAGTTCAAAGAGGCAGTCGAAGTCCTTAGTGGGCAGCACAGAAAATATTTAAAGATACTGCACTGAAGATTCAAGAAAATATCAGAAAGAACTTTAGAAGGACCAAGAGAAAGACACTGGGATAAGGACACTCCAAGGAAAGAAAACAGTTCACAAAAAGCATCAAAAGGCCCATATGACACAGGAAGGACTACATAGTCCAACAGGTTAAGTGCAAAAACACAACGAGGTGGGGGTAAATAAACCCCACAAAACCAACACTTGCGAAAGAATTCACAGAAATCCTCGAAAGCAGCGGAATACTCATTTATCAAAAGCAAGAACTGTTCCAGAAAGCCTGAAAAACCACGTGACAATCAAAGCATACGTGTGGCATTCAGAGATAATACCAGAATAAAACCAGAAAAAATTTGGCATCCAGGCCCCTGCTGCAAGGAAATTCTCATCTCAGGATACCTCTACAAAGAGAAGAAACAGCCTCCCCACTGGAATGATGAGGTGTGGCGGGACTGTTGGGGATGGAGCAGGAGGAACTGAGAGGGGACACAACAGAGGCAGCTGTGTGTGACACAGCTTGGGAGGGTACAAACATTCTCTGCTCCTCGCACAGAGAATGAGCTGCCAGCGCATGAACCAAAGGCAGCAGGACAAAATAAACAGTGGAAACAGTTCTGCAAATATGGAGAAGCAGTGATACCTTCTAGATGCAAAAGTTAACAGGGGTTCAAACAGACACTGGCCAGACTGCTGGAAGAACTAGGCTGCATTATGGTTCTTCTGGAATGAGTATTAACTGTAAAGTCCAGGAGCCGGGGATGGAGAAAAGGCTGGGGTCCCTCAGCACCCACAGGCACTGCTGGCACTACATTCCTGCCTGCCCCTCACGGGGATCTCCAAGCCCTGCCATGACCATGGGCAGAGACAGTTTGACAAATCACTGCTCTGCTCTGGTTTACACAACATTCATTAAGTTAAAATGGAATGGCTGCTGCTGCTTTACAAACTTGACTGGGCAACCTCTGAAGAGGATCAAAAAAATCTATGCTGAAGTGCCTGAAGCCTTGTCTATCTGCTCTGAAACATTTAGTTAGCAAAGTACTGACAAAGACTGCCCTACATTATGTTCCTCATCAAAGCTGGACAGAACTATCACTTCAATGTTCCTGTGATCTTGCTGCATTACAGTGAAGAGCAGAAAACAGAGCAAAGGTAGTCTTTATCCCAAGCCAACTAAACCAGCACGAACTTTAATTCTGTGGTTATACAGACACACCGCACACTTCTCCATCCTTAGCTCTTAATAAAACCCTAGCAGGGCTAAACAAATACTGAGAGGAGATTCAGGAAAAAACTCAAAAATTAATTCTCACTTGATCAGAGTTCTGCGGCACCTCACTGTATCCACACTGCGACTATTGGTACAGATCCAGCAGTTCAAGTCCAAGTTCATACACATTACATGAACTGTATGAAGCCTCAGCCCAGCTCAGACCTTCAAGTTCAAACAGAGCTGCCATCCACAATCCTCTGATGCCCTCAGCAGTGTCTTCCCACCACATTTAAAGGCAAACAGGAGGAGGGACATCGACTCAAAATGATGGTAAAAGAAGGAGATTCCCCAAGTCAGGGAGCAGGGCAATATTTCATAGAGAACACATCAAATGCCGTGCACAGAAAATTTTAAGACTCAAAAAGAATATGATTTAGTAGCCAGGTTTACAGTATTTTTAATGCCATCTGTGTTCCTTGGTTGCATCTGAAAATCCTGTCCAGGGAGAATATGAAATACAAAAACAGAGGTGAAGTTGAAAGAATCTGGGAAGAAGAAACCAAGAATTTTGGTGACAAAAGGTTCAGCCAAGTGAAGCAGATTTCAAGTTCAAGGGAAGGAGATTTAGCTTGACTATGTTTGAGATACTTAGAATGACTAGCACTGATGAGAATTAACTGAAAAGCATTTGTTGAATTTTATATTTGACTTCAGAAAAAAGTTCTCCAGAATTTTTTAAGAATTAGTTACGAGCTGACTCAACAGATAATTTATCATACTAAAAAAAACCCCAAGAAACCAAACTTCCTTTTTACAAACACCAGTTGACCTCAGTCAACCCAATCCAGCTGGATGGATTTTGACTGACAATATGATTTGAATGACATATTCCTGCAGGTTTTAGTACCCAGAATTGCCAAGTTATTCTATTTTCAAAATAACACTACTAATACTTGAGTTTCACTGCCCAAAATCGAAAAGTAAAATGACGATACAGAAATATTTTACTGCTGTGAATGAGGACTGTGAGCTTTGGAAGCATTTCCTCTCCTGTATAAACCAGCCTGGCGTGTTCTCCCTTCCCTGCAACTCATTTTTTTCCAAGCCACACATGTAACAGAGGTGACACCATTTCTCTGTAGACACCCTCGCAGCAGCCAGTGATCCAGGCGCAAATCAATCAGCAACTCATCTCACAAGTCAATATGTACAAAAAGCTTAGCACCGGGAAGCACAGGAAAATGCAGAACTGCCAAACAGCCATGAGGTACATGAGAAACATGTGTGCCATTTAGTGCTCATTCCTCCTTTCTTCTGCAGTTTAATTCCCTGAGTTGTATGAATTGCATCAAAGGAAGTGCCAGAAACCTTACCCGCCTTTTAGGCAAAGAACATGGAAAAATAATAACATATATATATTTTTCTCTACAGAAATTATTAAATGCCCAAATCATAATCCAGTATTTTCCACAGATCATCTTGAAACGATTTCATCATTCCAAAGCAGAAGCATAATCTTTGTGCCACTTGCAAAGATTTAGGAAATGTTAGGAGAGAACATTTGTTTGATTTCCATTCAGTGGGGACTTACACCATGGCTGTGTGTTCAGTGCACACCAATTTGCACATTAACATACGGTGACTACAGAGGAAACAAGGAAAACTGAAAAGCTGCCTGGATCTCTTCTCCTACTCTCATGTTTTGCTGCTGAGAAAATCGCTGGGTCTGGCTTTGGGCCTGGCAGTGGCAAATTCATCAAAGGAACGACAAAGATGCTGGAGCAGAGCAACACTCACAGGGGAACCCCTAAGGCCTCTTGCCAGATACAACAGGAGTAAATATGAAGAGTTGAATATTCCAGGAATATGCCAAGTTTGCAACCAGTAAATAGCCAATACCTCGCCAGCCCCAGCCCTGCCATCCCCCTGGAAGGTGCTTCCAGTGCAGGCCTCACATCACGTGCCCTGGGACATTTCTCAGTGAAAAAGCCAGAGCAGCCTCTAACCACTCCTGGTTTTAACAAAACTGCTGATTACAAACATCATTAGGACTGACTCCTTTTTGCACTGAAAAATTCCTTTTTTTCTCATTTGTTTCTTTCTTTCACACAATACCTATTTCATGCTACTTTAAGCATAGCCTTGGTGTTAAGGCTGTCATCAATAAGAGCTCTAATTATGGCCTGTAATAACCTTTCATTGAGGCCATGACTATAGAAAAATACAATTTTTTACTTAGTAACTGACACAACTGAGGAAAAAACCAAAACTATTTGTGTTTTTCCCAGTGGTATTAAGCTTCCTAGCTCGTATTTTTAGATTACTGCAGTTATAGAACAGGAACACTTGGGTAACATTAATATTTGCTTCCAGACATTTAAAAGATACTTTCATTACTTTTCTAGTAGGAATACAAACATCATATAAAACTATGGGACAAAAATATTTAATATGTTATGCAGTCACTGGTGCAGAAATATGACCAATAATGCAAGAACAGCAGAGATCAATCTCCTTCCATACAACATTTAAGCATTCCAGGTTCAGGAAGTGCCCTAATCATAATCCATATAAAGCTGTAGGAGTACGAAAGTGAGATTAGAAAGGATCTCTACAAACTAGTTTTACATTTTGGTCTAAAATAGGCTGAGATATCTGCCATAAAAACAGTAACCATCAATTAGCTTCACCACAAATGTCAAACATATGTTTAAGCCAAACCAAATCCTATCGCAACTGTGTTAAAACTTGGGAGCAAACCAGTCCAATTTTATGTAAAACTTCATTCACCCAACATGTGATGCTTGCCTGAAGGAGCTCAGTAAATGAATAGGAACAGTTTATAGCAAGTTAATGGGAAGCATAACAAATTCTCCCAATCCCAGCTTTAAAGGCCATGTCCACAGAGGGACTTTACAATCTGTGTTTTCTCAGGCCGAACCTGTGTGTGCGGGTGCACTGGTGCTTGCACGGCTTTTGCACTGGTTTGTGTCTGTGCACTTGACAGAAATGCAGGACAGCTCATGAAGAGCAGCCCTGTCAATCCAGAACACAAAGTGGTTTTATACTCGGACACGTTGGTGTTGTTAAACCCACTCACACACCATGGCTGGGAGCCCACGTACAGCCAAATTTTACCTGTGCTTTTACTCTCTGCCACTCTGAGCTTCCTCTGTGGAAAAGCAAATTATGCAGGTGATGTGCTCCAACCTAAAGCTATTGCAAAAAGGGCTGACAAAATCCATAAGGACTTTAATGAGTTATTTGTGATAAAAGTTTGAAAGTTGCAGTCCTCAGCATCAGCTGCTCATTTTTCTTCTTTTAGGAAGCATTAGAAATATTTGGTTTCCATACCATTCCCACTGCAAACCAACTATTTTCACAGTGCCAGATCCAACATTCCTCACAGCTTTTGAGGATTAAGTCACTTTTACTCTTTATCCCACACATGAAAAATAAAACCAAAATTAGCATAACAAGCCAAGAAATCAATATTTTAGATAAAGCCTTATGAATTATGCACAGAAAAAATTAAGTGCAAAATAAATTTCAATAATATATTAAAATTACATTTAAATATTCTGGTAATTGCACATTCATGCTTAGCAAAACATTTCTCCTAGATACTCTTCCAGTCCCTTCTTGGAAACACTTGTGGTCTAAGAATCTCCAAAGTCCCACAAATGGGGACTTGGTTTTGTGTATTATTTATCAAAGATAATAATAGTCAGCTAATTGTTAAACAGTATCAAACACAGAACCGAAACATAATTAGTTAGAACGCAAAGAAGAAATCCTATTATTGGCTTTATACCACCTTATTCACCAAATTTTTTTCAACCTTGACACTTGTAAGCATTCAGGTTTTCAAGCTTCTTGCATCCATTAGAGCTTTAAAGCTTCTTCTTCTCTTCCAAATGAAAGCTTTATTCATAAGTAATGATTTGATGCTAGGGACAAGTATTTTATGAAAGTTACTTCAGTGAGACTAGAATTTATATCACTGGATGGCTTTTAGCAATAGTTATCCCTTTCTGCTGTAGTGCAGAGAGAGTTGTGGCTAAAGCTCGTGGAGCTGGTACCTGTCCCACAGCCAGACTCAGCAGCAGGATGGATTTGGGAGCACAGGGATACAGTCCCTCAGCCCCTGTGAGCACCTGCTTGGGGAGTTCTGCCCTTTCTTTCTTCCTTCTGGGGCCAAGAATGGAGGATGAGTTGTCTCTGCTGCACTCCTGGCAAGCTAAGGGTGATTCTGCCTGAAGTGCAGGTACGGGGCTGTGACACGTGCCTGTATTGGGGGACTGCTCCCATCAGGAACTCTGACTCTGCTTTTGTTATTCAGTATCACAGACACTTTCTCTGTTTTCAGCTGGACAGAGTTACAACTGTATTGTGAACTACAAGACTGTTTCAACCACACACAAACCTATGAGGTTAACATGGGACTCTGCAGTTCTAACGACTCATTAACGTGATTATCAGGGTACCAGCCACGTCTTGCAGCTTAGCACTTACGGCTTACTATTAAAAAGCAGCAATAAGTATTAATAAAAGAAAGAAAAAAAACACCTCAGAGAACATCAATTCAGAGAGACTGCCTGTTGCTAATAATACTTAAATTCAAATGCCTCATCCAGTGTTTTGCTGTTATTATTTTAAAACCCATACTCCAGAAGCAAACACGAACTACATTTTACATAAACAGCATTTGCCAGCTGAAGGCCTCAAGAACAGGCTGCACAGGAGATAATTAAACAGATACTGCCAAAAAGATACTGAAGATGATACTGCCATGAAAAACCAACTTGGCAGCTGGAAGACACCTCTGCTTCAGCTGGGATACCGTAATGAAGCTCTTGAGAAATGTGCACTCACTGCTGTGTCAGTGTGATCGTTAGGGATCTGTAGCACAGTCACCGCTCATCTGTGTTTATCAAGTCCAGTTTGGGAGGGCTGACTTCAAAAGGAGATCCCACACAGATTCTTGTTTCTCTCTTATCTGGGGAAGAAAGGCTGCTTGGCCTTTGCCACCACCGAACTGAGCAACCTGCTCAGAAATGGGAAGGAAAAAACCCCTGTGTTCAACAGAGGAGCTCGTGGAAGAACAGCTTAAGCCAATTCCTGACCTTTGCCTGCTGTGGGTGAGGGATAACACATTTTCACTGCAACAACTGTCTGAACCATGAGCACATTACTCAGCTCCAAGCCAGTTGCGTGCTGCCAGAGTCAATTCAGGTTACACGTGTTGCTCCAGCACTGGGAGAGCACGGGCTCGCAACGTTCCAGATGAAACAAAGCCTTCTTGTACAGAGAGAGTTTGATGTGAGCATCGGGAGAAAGGGAGAGAACAACACCCTTCCTCATAAATCAGGAAACCTAACTTTTGGAAATCGCCTCTGCTTTAACAGGGATTACCAGCTCCACAGATTTGTTGCCATATGCTCAGTGAGTCACTGGTCTCTTGAATAAGGCAAAGGACCTATTGGAAGCAGGCAAAGAAAGGAAGAGGAAATGTAATACCATTTTTCTCTCTCTACACTCATATTGAAATCTTTTATTTTTGCTGATGAGACTGAGGTTTCAAATTTAACAATGACCATTTTTCTCTAGGACATCTGAAGAACACTAAGTCTTCATCATGATCACTGTTGTCAAAGAAATTACCAACAAATGAAAGGGAGATTCTCCTCTTCAAAACGTGTTTGCATCTGATTACTGAAAAGACACTGTGCAAACAATCAGATTCACAGAGGCCACCATACAGCATTTATAGGATGGCCCAAAACTCACTTACCATCATCTATAAACTTTCAGTCTTCACACCGTAGAAAAAGGAGGAAAAGGCACTAAAACTGCCTTGTCTAGAAGTGTATAAAGAGACNAGGTGGGGATGGGGCTGGACAACCAGAGCTTTCCCCAAGGTGGGGATGGGGCTGGACAGCCAAAGCTTTCCCCATCTGGGGATGGGGCTGGACAGCCAGAGCTTTCTCCAAGGTGGGGATGGGGCTGGACAGCCAAAACATGCTGCTGGCCCGAGGGTGCTCTACAGCCTGTGAGCCAGTGCACACAAAAGAAGCTCTGTAAATCACCACCTGCCCGTTAACTCGGAGGGAATATTCTGGCATTTAAACGGTTTAATGGTCTAAGAGCAAAGCTGTTGCTTGCCATCACTGCCATTTCAGACATCCCATTCTGAAGTCACTTAAGGCAGTAGATGTACTCCTTTCTAGAAACTTCACAGTGCATATCTTCATTTAAGACTGAAATGCTAATTTATTTGCCAGAACTTCTGCATTTAAAAAAATCTAAAAATAATCTGGTTTTCCCCTCAGCAGAAATGCTTTGAGATGACTTAAAAACCACATAAGGAAAAAAGTCCATTGCTCATGAACTACCATTGCCTGTATGTGTTCCATAGGTGCCTCCATTAAAGCATCCAGATTCAGCTGGCTGTGGCAACAAAGTCTTGGAGGATATTTAGAAAAATATTTCCCTGAAGGCACAGGTGCAAATAGCCAAAACAGAGGGCTGCAACCTAAATATTTAATAAATACAAAGCCACAGAAAAGGAGACTTCATTCACCATATTTTTTCTGTCCATTTGACAAAGAAGAATAAGTAAAAAACCCTTTTAATACTTAAGTATCAAATGCTGAATCATCCAGAAAATGAACAGCAATTTACAGGATAAATTTATAAGTCACACAGATATTCTGATTTTGCATCAAGTAAAGCAAGGGCTGGTTTTGGTAATATGGTTTCCTCTCATGATTTCTATTTCCGCTCAGCATTTTCTTTTCCCAATCTTGCTCAATGAAGTTTTATATACTGAAAACTTCTAAACTGATTTTTAATCCAAAAGAATATGAATCTTTAAAACTGATGTGAGATGAAAACTGCTCACCTACTCCCATAAGTAGAAGAAGGAGGAAACAAACACTCACCACTTAGAGAAATAACACTCCTTTAGCATTAATTATTTACTGTTGGCAGTCTAGGAGCCTTGCACACTGAGCTGCAGTGAAAGGTGTTCTTAATTACTGACTAGACAATGAAATATTCTCATTGACAAGAATAAGATCCAACACTTACCATTAGATATTTCTGTTGCAATGTTAAAACTGGTTTAGTTTCACGCAGGTTATACATTCTTTGCCGGTTTGGTGGGTATTTTGAGGGGAGTGGTTGGTGGGGTTTTTTGGATGGTTTTGTTTGCTTGTTTTGGGGGTTTGGGTGTTTTTCTGGCTGGTTGTTTCTGTGCTTTCCCCCCTCCTTCTTTCCCCATCACTATTCTGGACTTTTTAAATTCGTTACTTCAGTTTGGGGTTTCTGCTTTGACTGTCCAGCGCCCCTTGTTTGCCCATTGGTGCCAGCCTTGTGAGGGCTCCTGGGTGCTTCAGAGCAGCCCCACGGCCGCTCCTCCTCCCAGCCCTGTGCATGCTGCTGGTGAGGGCTCTGCCCTCCCCATGGAGGACAAACTCTGCTCTTCCCTTTCTCTCCCCGGCTTAATGAGAACCCTCTGCTCACCCACCCCCACACAAGCTGCCCTCCTAATTAATTCCTTTGGCATCACTGTTCTGCCTCTCCTGGCAGATTTCATGCTGAAGAATGAAGCAGTAGCAGCCCCACACCTCATGTAGGCCAAGAGGAGCTGAGTTCTTCTCTCCATTTGAAACCTTCTTGATCACATGGACTTGAAACCAGGGCATTTATAATTTAGGAAACCTAGAATCTGGGGATGCTACACAAAGCTCAGTGTTCTACTGTGCAAGGCTGGTGAGTGAACCAGAAACACAAAGAAACCTCAAAGTCACAAGACCCCTAGAATGTCTTTATTCCTTGTTGTTTCTGGAAAGAGCATAACTTGTTGGACTATTTTTGGTTCATCATCTTTTTCTGTGCCACGGACACCCGCTAAGAGACAACGAGCTCGGTGGGTTGACAAGCCCCTAAGTCAAAATGCTGACACTGATTTATGAAGCAGCAAGCCCTGCAGAGAGTCAGACTGTCCCCTTGTGAATTTTCTCTTGAGCCATGGAAAAATATAATTATAAGGAATATGTGTTAGTAGGAAACTGTGGCCTGATGGTGCAGTTATTGCTTTTACTACAGCATGCTACACCATCATATGTTAAAATTTCAGCAAGAGAATCAAAGTCATATGACAAGTCTTATTTATACATTCTAATTATGCAATTAATAATCTTGATAGAACTGTTTTAGCAATCACAGCAGATATTTGCCATTTGCACACCAGGGGACCACACAGAGAAATCTGTAATCCTGTAGGAAGCAGCAAACACCTTTCCCCTTTATAAGGCAAATACGGAGATGTTTGTTAAGACCATCTCGTGTGGCCTGTGCAGGAGGTGGCTCCAGTACAAACAACACAGCAGCTTCACATCCCTTTACAGCCAGTGCCCACCTGAGCTCCACAGGAAATGCCTGGGGCTCCTCGACAGCTCCCTTGTCAGGGCTTTTAGTTACTGGCCTAAAAAACATGAACATACAAGAAGGCACAACCTTCTATTTTTAAATGTTGCTTGAAGCTTGGTTTGAACATCAGATGGAGGAACACCCTGAGCTCGGTAAGCAAAAAGGGCAGTTGTAACTACACTGCTTATGAAAGTCAGCTGCTGACTTCAGTTATTTGATAGGCAAGAAACCACTTTGTGCCCAGCTGAAAATAAATGTTGACACAGCAATGAAATTTTACCTGTGTATTACACAAACATAACCTCCAGCACAGGAGATATAAAGCTCAAAGTAATCCGACCTTAGCAAAGGTCAGCAGGTAATAACCTCACACTGCAATGACAAGAGCTGCAGCTGGAGCCAAGGCAGCAACAGCTAACTTTTACAGGAAGAGCCATAACAAAACCTGACTATTCTTTTAGTAAAGAGTTCATTAAAATCAACGTCAGCAACACAAGAGGCAGCTGAAAATTCCTTTCTGCCGGTTATTTTTAAGCTCAAAGTATGTGCAAGATGCACTGAACCAAGCAGTGGCACCTGATTCAAATTTGCTTTAAAATATTTTCTCTTGGTATAAAGGTCAGCAGCAGAGTGACACAAAGCTGATCCTGGCAGCTGTATTTTCCAGAGGCTTTGCAACTCACAGGTACCATGGTCTGGTCCCTGGTGTGCATGTGATCCTCAGACCTGCAAGTGCTGTGCTGATACAGCCCATGAAAGTATTATTTTAGGTACCCTGCTGGATTGCACAGGGATATTAAGATAATTCTGTTTAGTGAAATGATATGAAATTAACTAAATAATTATACACTCTTCCATTGATTCTAAACTGATAGGTCCTGAAATTTCCTACCACTGAAACAATTTGGTTGACCAAAGGACACTCCAGGTAATAATTTTGCAGCATCCTAATTTAATGTAGAGTCAAAATGATTAAGCAGCAGAGGAGACTGGAGGCAAGTGCCACTTGATCACTAATTTAAGAAGAGCAAAATTACAAGCAACCACTCCAAAATCAAAAAAGCATGTTCATATGTGTACTGGCAGAAGAAATTGTCCTACTATAGATCAGTTACATTTTGTGATGGGAAGTAATTTTAGATGCTATACAGTTTTAGATATCATAATTAAAAAAAAAAAGAATGTTTCAAGTACCATAAGGACTGATTAAAGTCATATAAGGATCTCAGAGAAGAGAAATACCAGATTTCCAATAATAAATAAAAACTAATGAGATCCAATCCAAGGCAGATTCTGAGGAACAACTTGCTGAAAGTATAAAAAGTACCACTATATTTGTTTTCATAGATTTCAAAAGCAAGAAAACTGCCATAGAGTAGTAGCAGAGGGGCAAAAAGATGATAAAGATGCAACAGATTTGCCCCTGAGACTTAAAGCCATGGGAGAAATGTGGAAATAATTACACTGGAGTTCAGTAAGTCCCCACTCTGAAGCTTTCCCTTAAATCACGTGGGAGCCAGAGGGAACGTCAGAAATGAAAAGGCAGGGGAAGAGGCTTTACAACACTGATAAAATCACAGAAAGATCACCTGCCGTAGATGTCATTCAAAGAGCAGCTCTGACTCAGTGACAAATACTTCGGCTTTTTTTTTTTTTTTGTGCTACCTTTGGGTGAGCTTCCCATGTTACTCTACCCAGCTACTTTTGGCTCTTTGAAACAAGCACAACATTTCTGCATTGACAACTACAGAGCTCACTGATTTCAGCAGGAAACAGAAGGTGACACAGGCAAAGACAATATTCAGAAGCAAATCAAAGGAGAAAAGGAAATAGACTCCTGAAATCTTGGTATTTAGTTGGGATTAATATAAATCAGGATTAAGACATACATTGACCTAATACAGTGAAAACCTGCTGGCATGGTGTCTATTGAATTCAGTCTTCCCGCAAAATAAAAAAATGTATTTGAAGTAGCCAATAAGTCTCTTACTCAGGGTGACCTTGCTGTTAGACTGTGTTTTAATTTCTGAAAAGCTTTTTGCAAAGTCCTTCACCAAACACACTTACAAAGACTAAGCAGCCATAGGATAAAAGGAAAGGGTCTCTGTGTGCATTAATAATATTAAAAAGCAAGGCACAGACGCCGGGAATAAATGGGCAGTTTCCCACTGCTGCGGAAACAGGCTGGTTCAGAGGCACTGGCGCTGGTCAGCGTGTCCGTGGAACAGAGTACATGAGACAACAAGGTTGGTGGACGATTCAGATTTTTTTCAATGCTGTAAAAACAAGTGAATTGCTCAGGGCAGCAGGAAGTCTCCTTGTACACAGGGACTGTGATAAAGTGGAAAGCGCCTTTATCAAAGTTGAGAAGCTCAGTGTGACACAACTCCAAACCCAAGATAACGACAAGAAATCTCACGAAATATGGAATACTCTCTGAGCAAGGACAGAGCCAGCTATAGACCTCCAGCGTGGGAAAGTTGGACAGTGGATAGTTTGAGATTGCATGAAATATTGAGCAGAAAACAAGAACTATTTTTTACTGCTTCTCACGTGTGGAGAATTAGAATACATCAAATAAAATCACCAGTAGATCTAAACAAAAAAGAAGGGGTTTTTGACATAGCACATAGTAGCATAAAACTTCTTGCTAGAAGACCATGTGAAAAAAAAATTTAAAAAACAATACTTGGTCTCAAAAGCAGGATGCAAATATTTGTGGAGAAAAAAAGTACACAGATGGAAATCAAAACCCAAACCAAACCAAACCAATGAAACTTGCAGCTCCTCTTTGGGTGTGTGGAACACCTTCAGTATCGTGTCTGTGGGTGCCAGCAGAGCCCCAGGCAGGTGCAAACAGAGCTCGTGTGCCCCATCCTGACACACCAAACACCTCTGGTCTGACCAGTCAGACACTGCTCACAGCTCTGTTTGCTCAATAAAGCCTTACCCACACAAATCCCCCTCGATAGCAGTATTTTAACAGGATCAATTCAGCAAAACAAAATAAAGTTCAAATCACTTGCTGATTACTGCATACTTTGAACGATAATTAAGGTTAATACTTCAAAGTCAGCACTCTAAACAGATTCTGTAAGTTTGGGTGTGTTTTGAATGCTTTATTCTTTGAAAGACCTAGTCTTGAGATGCCATCGTAGTTTTATTAACAAACCAAAATACATGAAGATTTAACCAAGCTAACAACTTTTCTGCCTATATTTTGTATGTAACTCAAAGTAAGGACAAATCTCTATAATTTTTCTTACTTGCACATCACCTACACAGTGAATCTACAAGCGACAGAAATGTATAGCAGGGGGACTTCAAATGCAATTTTTTTTTGGTGGAAGGAGTTATCCTAAATATTCTGGTGCTAAATAAAACATAGCTTCAGGGTTGAACTGTGAACAAAAGGAGACTCACTTCCAGCTGCAGGTCACGTGGGGCAGATGTTGTTACACCTGGGAAGCTCACATAAATCTCATCATGTGGGAGAAAATGAAAATAAATTACTCTGCTATCAGTTTTTATTACAGCACCATTCTGATCTCTTGGATCCGAGGTGCAAAGCTATCCATCGTCACTGTAGCTTAAAAATTGCAAATTATACACCAGGACTCCAAGCAGCTAAAGATAAAAAGAGAGATGAAGATGATATTCAGATGGCAAAGGACTAATATATCACAAGTGAAAAGCAGGGCAGACCAAAGGCACACAAGGAAGACATTTGAGCGACTTCGAAGGGAACGACACCCGCGCAGGTCGGTGGGCCAGGAAGGGCTGTAGCACCTCGGCAGACGCGTTCATCGGGAGACACAACAAGGAATAATTTAAGGGGCAGACGTGGAGGAGCAAAAATGAAGGGTTCTGTAGTGTTTACAAGGAACTCCGTTCCCTCCCGGTGTAAGGGCAGTGTGGGAGGGGGGAATTTGTTTAAAAACTCCAAGTCTGAGGGCGACAAAGTCTTGTTGCACAAGCTAAGTGGGTGATGGATTGCACCCTCGCTTCTGAGGATGTTCTGTGACTGAAGACAAACAGCTTCTGCACCACACACGTCCAGGGATTCCACCTCCCTGTCACAGCAAACAAATTGTCACCCCCGAGAGGCAGCAGAGTGACAGTGACCTCTGCAGCAGCATCCTGAACGGACACCAGAAAGCCCAACCCTGCTCCTCAACCCAGGAACAGTGAATGATGCAATAATAACCATGGAAATATCCATCCAAATCAGTATTTATTAATAGGAATATAAATAAAAGGCTGAATTTAAGAATGATGCACACACAATCAGGCTTAAGGATATCACAGACACAGCACCCAAGTCTTGTTTGCTCTTTTTTTAAAACTTGATAGCACAGACAGTCTGTAAATCCTGAACATGTACTACACTGCAGGCTCTTTACGGAAATAGGTCAATAGCCTCCAAAAGAGTTTTAAAATTTTTTTTAGATATTTTTCTTTTTAATCTGTAGCTGAAGGATATTCTCACATACAGAATCAAAGCTGAACACAGCTTATTATACCTTCCTACAGCTTGCAGGACTCGAGGATAGAGGTCTCTTTGGTTTCATAATTAAAACCGAAAGACGAACCCTTTCTTTCTGGAGTCTCAAATCCCAGCTTCAATTTCAAACCATTTACCTTGATGTTTATTAAAACCTCAACATGTCCAAAGTATAGAATTACTCAACACTCAGCAGCTGCTTGACCTCTCTCATTTAATCTCCTCCCTAGGTGAATACCAAAATTGAATTAAATGTTTACTAAATACATGACTCAGGGTGGAAACCTACGCCAGGTCTGAGCCTTTTGCTATGAGGGATGTTGCTGGTGACCAGCAAAGAAGGAATTTGGTTTTCTTTTCACCAACAGGCAGTTCTGTGGTAAGAAATATAAAGCTGCCAAATTTATGGCAGAACAAGCAGAAGTAAAAATACTTCTAAGAAGCTTAACAGATTTGCTTGGAATGTATTTCACATTGGAATATATTTCCATGCTTTGTTATTTTGACTTTATATTAGCATTCTTCAGCACAGAAACACCTATAACTTCAATAGCAAACCTTCCAGAATGTACCAGCATCTGTACTTAGCCTGCTCCTATTACAGTGGCTCTGTCCAAGTCTTTCATACAGTTACTCATCCAATTAAATCTCAAGACTTCTGCTACACTTCTCTGATTTTCTTTTAGCCTTTGAAATGAAGAAATACCAGCTCTGTGAGCTTGTGATTCTTGAGTTCACCAGCCAATTTGTTTCATTTAATCTAAATCTACACCTTTAAACAGAAAACTTCAGAGGTGATCTCAGCCATAGTTCCTTCCCACATGTACAACCAACTCATGGAGATAAAAGCAACCCAAAGAGATAGTTTTCACTGACAGTGTTCCCATATCGTCGTTTTTATAGAGCAAAATTTAGGACAGAAGAGCTTCCTTTTGGTTTAATTCACTTTATTTGCAGGATCACCTGCTACTTGCTGTGTTCAGGAAGGGTTGGGCCGTCTACATTATCATTTTGTGTTTCTTCACCTTAATGGAAATATGTCACTCCACTCACATTTTTTTCTCAGACTAGCACTTAAAATCATAGAAATGCAAACACTCACAGCTATCCTACCATATCGTTATTCATTCCTCAACTGCTCTTAAAAAGGAAACAGTATTTACATTAAAAACAGGCAGAAAGTAATCTGATAGTACAGAAGCAGACCAAAATCCTGGACTACTTGCATCTCCTCAGGCAGGTAACAGTGATCTACATGCTGCCACGAATCAAGTCCTTTAATCTCTGCAGAGGCCAACAGCTATTCTCATACAAAAACCATGGTACTACCCAAATTTTACCCTCAGAACAAATTAAATAATTGCTCTGTCCTTTGGTTTTTGAGCATTTCACACTCCTGACTATAAAAGCCATACTCACAGCTGCTAGCCAAGTTAACACGCACAGTTCTTTTCCTCAAATCAAATTACAGCCTGGGTTGTACTCAAAGATAGCTTTATTTATAACACTGACAATAGTCATGGGGGAAAAAAACAAAAACAAAAACAAAAAAATACAGAAAATACCAGAAGATAATAAAGTACATGCACTCTAACTAAAGTTTAACTGCGAGTGGATCACTGACTTCAGAGATTTCCTATGACAGCACCTCCCAGCCAAATAGTACGCATCCATTTCGTACACAGCACCCCAAAATTCTGTTAGAAAGAAAATTTACATCTCCAGTCAGAGACCTGCTGAGCTCTTCTGTGTTCCTGCTGCAGCACATTATCTATTGATTAAATTTAAATTAACACAGCAATGCCATTTACCTGACATTTAACTTGCCAAGGAAGTTACATGTCACATGAATTTTGAAATAAGATTAGGAAGATAATAAATCAAGGTAACAAGAAATCCAGCCAAATGCGGGCAAGAAGAAAAGTCTTGAAATCATTATACAGAAGCTCAGATGTTAAACTGCTTATACTAGATGAGGAAAGGCTAAATACACTGACAATTCTAATAAACAAAATAGACTTAATTCACAGAATAAGGAATCATTTGGAAGCATCCAGAACATCAGAGCACCTTTATAATCCAGACCTCAGCTCAATCCTAGCTCTGTTATCAAAACTATCCAAACTGAATAAAAGGATTTCTCCACTTCAAAATGGGGAAGAGAGGAGACTTTATCTACCCTTTTCCTAGCTATACTATTTATTGAACTTCTGTTTTTCTCACTGTCAAGCTTCTGGGTGCATGAGCAAGCACAGGCACTGAGGAAAACTCAAATGTCTCCCAAAATTTTTTAAACCATGGGGATTCTGGTACAGGGTGCTGCTCTGCCAGCCCTGGCAAGGCTTCTGTTCCTGCTACCTCACTCTGTCCTATGACCTTGCAAAGCAGAGAAACCCCCACCCTTCCAGCTCCCTGCATCTGGAAAACAAAATATCAAAATCTGAGGCAAAGCTGCTCATGAACTTGAAAGAAACCAGGGCTATTATATGTAAAGTTGAACAAACATGTCTGTATTATTTAAACAACAGCTTCAGTCTTTGAACCACATTGATAAGTTTGTCAAAATGGTGCAAGAAATAATAAAACTATGAATTTCAGCTGCTTTCATTTCAGAGGACACAGTGATTTAATGTATGGGAATAACCAGACTCAGAAATGGAGACACCAAATCCCTGTGTATCAACAAATAATTTATCTTAGCATAAATCACTGCAACAGAAACTCTGTGTTTAATGTGTTATAGTGACACGTAAAGGAAAGCAATAACCCATAGAAAGAGATTTCAGTAGTGTGAACTGGGCTGATGGACAGGTCAGTCCTGCACAGCAGCGATCACTAAGGAGACACAAACACACTCGTTCTCCTTCCCGACTGTATCCAAGGAATGGCTTCTGCAAAACCAGTTCCCTGTCCACCCTCAGGAACCCCCAGAGGCTGACCCTGAACCTCTGCAAAGGTGCTGGCAAAGCAAAACCCGCTGTCAGTGGGGAGGGACACAGAGCACACCCAGAGAAACGAGAAACACAAGGAACACGCGGCAGGACACAGCTGCAGCCACACGCAGCCATGCCAGTACCTGACCTTCCGGCTCCTCACGGTGCAGGGACAAAAAGCAGCAGGACTGCAGGAGCCAGGTCCCCACAGGCCCACGTGAGACCCAGACTGCACATCAAACCTATCCCAGACACTGCTTTATCAGAGCAGAAGAGAGCAGGGCTCACTGCGGTGTAAGGAGTGAGGCCCAGACTTCACATCACCATCACCCCACAGCGACCAAAAAGCCTGACAGGAGACATTCAGTCTGATCCCTACGTGGTTCCAAGCAACACCGGGCAAACAACAATCTGCACTCCACAGCAAAAACAAAATGACCATCAGGTCACTCCCTCCTCTTCTGCAGCCATGGCAAATGTAAGAACACACCGCACCTCACGAGGCAACGTTATCTAAGCTGTCTGCAAAAGACATTAGGTACCAAATCTGAAATACTTCTCCGTTTGAAGCAGTGACTAACTAAGCATATGCTAGATTATCCCACAATGCCTAAAACAGAGGAACAGACAGGGAGGCTTTAAACTTGCTAAATCCTCTGCGTTTTTCATCATAAATTACGCTCCAGGACATAGGCTGTTATAAATTGCCATCACCAACAGTCACTTTTGCAAGCTATAACTTTTGAATCTAGCGGAGAATGGGCAAGAAGAAATCTCACATACTTTAAACTGAAGTATACATCAGAGATAAGCCCACAAACCGTTGCAGATTTGTACAAGTCTTCTAGCAGTTTTCTGAAGTATGTTTAAGAATAACAAGGCTGAGACTGAAGTATGAGCCAGAGGAAAACCAAGCAACACCACTTCAAGTTTCCTTTTCAAGACAAGCAGCAGACACAGTAGTAAAAGGCACCCTGGGAGCTGAGAGATAAACACGTCCAGCCCAGGTCTGGAGCAGGAATGCTGTCTGAGGTCAGCAGCGCTGAGAAGGCCCAGGGCTGCCCAAATGACGCTGGCATTTGTCTAACCAGGAAGACACAACTTCATCGAAGTCAGGCACAAACCTGTCACTGCCAAGGGGCAGAACAGCCCCGGAGGCCATGCCTGGCTCTGGCCGCAAACACATCATCTGTTACTGGTGAGTGCACTCAATAACACTGGGGAGACATTTCCCAAGCTGAACCAATAGCAGGAAAGCTCTACAAAGAAAACAGAGCTTTTAAGACCTGGGCTACTTGGGATATTTAACAGCACTTCCATCTGGCCTCACTTCACTTTCCATCCAGGCTCCATCTCCCCCTGAGCACACGTGCGAGCCCGGCCACTGCTCCCCTCTCCAGGCACACAGAGCAGCCTCATCCAGCACCAGCTGGGCTTTAAGGCAGAAGCTGCTGCTGTATAAGGGAGCCCAGAACTGAACCTAAAACTCCACAGGGAATTAAGATGAGGTGAATCTATCATTAAGGGATGAAGAACACTTTTTGTCACAGGGAACAGGTGACATAACAGACATAATGTGTACCTTGATCACTACATGAACATCTTTTCTACTTCTGTTAATCCTATAGACCAGAGTGTTCTGGGGACAACCCCCTGCTCTGTACCTGCGGATTGAAAGCACCTGTGGCATAGGAAATAATATTATTATGTAAAAAACAGCATAGAAATGCTGTCCACCAAAACGGATCAGAGACTGGTCCAAAAGGACATCTTACCTAGAATCTTTAGGCTGGCCCCACACAGATGGATCAGGAAGAGACAAAAGTAGAGCAAAGGAAGATAGAATAAAGTCTAAGTTAGAACAACGTCAAAGATTAGAAGCAGGTATGAAGAACAGAAAGAGGTACAAAGATCAGAGAGTCACAAAGCTAATAACAAAATTTTAACAGAGTGGCACGGCACCAAAGTGTTAGCAATCATGAAATAATTACAAAGTAAATTACTTCAACAAATTGCCAAGTGCAAATTAAAAGCTATCAATGCATTAAATCTGTACACACTGTAAATAAGACGTTAGAAATTACTAGCTTTTAATTAAATTTATTCTGTTAATAAAATTCTATGTTTAATGAAATTCTACTCCAACAAAATCCGTGCCTCTGCAAACAGGGCCGCTGGCTGGAATTCTGTAGCTCTGTTTAGCAGTGTATATCATAACAGACCCAGCACCTTCGCCAAACCCAAGTCAAGTTGCTTTAAAGCAAATAGCACCATTTTCCACTGCAGTAAACCCAGGAAGAGTTAAAAATCGCATGCCTCGGTGTTAGACCACCCAGAGTTATACAACGCCCTAGTTTTGGGAAACACTTGTAAAAAATCCCATCAGTATTAACACAGAGAAGGCAGCAAACAAGTCCTTAAGAATTCATTTTGATGGCAACAGATCAGAACTGATTTTGCCAGGTTTGCATCAAGACAAGGACATTGCAGCGGCCCATGGCTGGCGAGGGCCACGGGGACCCACTCTGGCTAACACCCTCCGGATTGCCGGAACTGAGCTTCTGTACAAGATGAACTTTTTGTTCCAGAAATCTTAAACAACCACAGAATGACCTGCTCCCCCCCAAAAAGCCTAAAGTCACTCAAACAGAATCTACTAAAGTTCCCTAAAACAGGATGTATTGTATTAAGGATTTTTCCACCTGTGTGTCCTCCACGGCCGAGTACAGGAAGGTTAGAAATTTAAGTGATGGCCCAGGATGTGAATTGAGGTGCACAGGTAATGAACCATGACCTCAGATGCCACAGTCCAGCCTCCTGCACATCTCCAGCTGTGGGAATCCTGGAGGTGGTCCTGGGGACTGCTCCATGGGCACCGCGCCAGGGCAATGCCACGGAGAATGAAGATGGGGCAGGGCACAGGCACTGGGTGCAAAGGGAGGGGAATGACTTGTTCACAAACATGTTTCACATCTCTGTAGCAGCCCTGGTGTTTTGAGCTTGTACAATGCAGCAGGAGTTCGATGGTACTTGATATCCACATCTGGACACATCATTATTTCTATGGCAGATTACAAATACATTTTCCAATCAACACGTCAAAAACATGACTGCACTTTATGCTCAATACTCCATATGAAAGCATATATCCCAAAACCCAGTGAAAACATGATGGTTAAACTACAACACCCAAATATTTAGGTTGTTGCGTAAGTTCAAACACATACAGTGTATTAAACAGCAAATTCAGAGGCAGTGGGAGATTCCTAGAGGCATATCTAGGTACATCAAAGCTGAATTGCTTGCTATTTACTCATTTCAACTCCTGTTCTCTGTAGTGTTGGCTTCATAGTGCGTGTTGGAGCTGTTTGCTTTTTAACAGTTCAAATGAACCGGGTTGATTCATCCAGAGTAGGAAGAGAACCCACAGTCAGACTGCACCGAGACCTGCTGGGTACAGACAGCCATTCCATGCAAGTCTCAGATTTGATGCCTAAAAACCTCAGTTTCAGGAGTTGTGAATTCACATGAAATTGACGGCTTTCATTTTCATAAAGATTCTGGGAGTGGTTGTTTTTTTACAACAGGAAAAGCTGAAACTTGAACTGTATCATGAAAAACTAAAAGGAATGAGAAATAAAGGAAAAACACATTTTATTTTCAGCACTTGACAAGCCAATTTTATGTCAGTTTGATGAAATGGTAATTTTTCATTTTAAAATGAGTGTTGTACACGAAGTGCTAGGAGATTCTGCAGCTGTTTTTCCTATTATTCTCCTTGAGATTCAAAATTCAGCTCCCTGCTATTGGAATCCAAAGGCATTTTGGTCCCGAGCTCTCTGCTCCATCCATAGTGGCCACGGGCGTTCCAGAGGTGGCTGCCCTGTGGCTCAGCACTGGCTCTGGGAACCGGGCACCAGGAGCACTTCCAGAGCCCTCTCCGGGTCTGACAGGGGGAAGTCTTGCAACACACCAGGCTGGCAAGAGAACTTTCCAAACAAGTGTAACACACAAAGAGCTAATCAAGGCATGAAGGATTTAATTTCAAAAGGTACCCTGCAGTAGCCTGGTTGCTGAGAACCTTTACTGACAGCCAGCGACTCAGAGAGCGGATTGTTTGTTTTGCATGTAGCCCAAATCACAATTTTGTTCTAAACATCTGGAGCTCCACGGTAAGGCTGCTTTCCAGGCACACTGGGAGAGGCAGCGCAGAAAACTTGTGAACAACAGGCAGCACGAGCAAGAACGTGCTGGGATTGCTCCTGTAAGGATTTTGGGATTAAGTCATGGACTCCTGGAAAGCTGCTGAATGCTGAAGAGTCAGATGTGCCTGACCCCTGCTCCCCTGGACCCTCCTTTGCTTTCATGTTTTGTCACATCTAAGTGCAGAGAATTTCTCCCCCCTCCCTGGCAGGCTTCCCCGCCCCTCACACAGCCATCCCCATGTCCCCACCCCTATCCCAATTCCCATCCCTTGCCATGTACACAGGTGCAAAGCCCAGCTCCTGCCTCTGCCTGCTGCAGCAAGGAAATGGGCAGAACGGGAGCAGTCCTCACTTTCTCACAAGTGTTCAGAGCACAATGGCACAATTCCGACTAAAATAACCCCGTAAATTGAACGCTTTTCCAAACTACATTCTAATATCAATATTATTATAAAAGTAAAAAGTAAAAAGGTAAATATCCAGCATTTGTTTAAATGGCTATCCACATAAGAAAAAAAATTTCCATTATTGTCAGTAGGAACTGTGATTAAAGGAATAAAATCCTTAGAGGAGAGAGTTTCTAATGATTTCCAATAATTACATATGTTTTAAAGTCCAAAAGTTGTTTGTTTGTTTTAATGGGCAAGAGACTTTAAAAACTCTAATTTATGTCTTTTAATGAAAGCTACTAAATGAAAAAAATTACCCTCTCATAATAACAAATATTAATTGTGATGCTGAAAAATGTTCATACTTCTAATGTTAAAAATAGACTTTTGAAAATGGTGTGGCACAAGCAGGCCCAAGGCCCACGTGCAAAAATGGAGAACAGACTTTCCCAGTAGTTCCCAGGACCAAGCATTGGATTTGGGAGTTTAGTTCCTTCTTAATACCAGTCATTTTCATTTCTATTTATAAATTCAATAGGAAAACACGGCGGGGGGGGTGGAATTCTTACACAAATGCCAGCAGCCATTCCTGACCCAGACAGGTTAGAACACTGAAACATGGGGATGTACTTCAGAGTGAGGGAAGATCTCTCTTTGCCATTGCCAAAGACTTTCCATAAGAGATCAAGGAGAAAAAATGAAATGCAGACATTTTTTACTATGCATTTAAGACCTCCTGGTCCTTCCAAGTTAAGTGGAGTTTAATATTTTCTCTGGACTGCCAAGTAACTTGTGTGAGAAAACCACATGCACTTCGACATAACAAGCAGTCTCTGCTCGAGATCTCTGCTCCAAGAAAGAATTACACACCTCACCCACGGGCAGGGTGGTCTGTCACATTAATGCTGAAGCCTTTTTGGCAGGCCAGAGAGCATGGACGAGTGCCTGGCGCACAGATAAAAATAAGTAAAAATAAAAAGAATTCTGCAGCACTTCCAGCACTTCATAGCCCAAGGCTAAAAACATTAAAAAGCTCCTCCCCCCAAAAACCCCCAACCCTCATCTTTTCTGACTGCAAATCCCTTCACCCTATTGAGTATCACAAAAATCAAGCATCTTTGCAAAGCTGCATAAACCTAAATGAATGCTGAACTCACGGTATTGTTTGTGACTGTAAAGAGAAACGTAAAGCTCTACAAAACCATCCAGCTGTGGAACACATCACAGAGTGCTGCGTGGGGGGATCCTGGCTCAGGTGCCTCGCCCTGGGGAGACCCTCCTCGGGGGAGCCGCTCCCTTCGGTTCTCCTGGCGGCTGCGTGGCGCTGCGGATGCCCTGTGCAGGTGCTGCCGGGTCTCTGGCTCTGTCCCTGCTGGCTGCTGGTGGCACACAGCTGGGATGGGCACGGGCACGGCAGCCCTGCCCTCCGCACACCCCGCAGACCCCAGCATCCTGCGCCGCTGTCCCGCAGCTCTGCCAGCCCCTGGGGCAGCCTAATGCGGCTTCAGCAATCTGCTTCTTCCTCTGTGGAACAATGGAGACTACATAATACCCAGCTATTTTGCTTAAAAAAAACCCAGCTTGTTTTCTTAAAGACAAAATTAACACAGAATTTATCAATCATAAGCAGTATCATGATTGAGGATACAGGGACTTGGATCCAGCTGGGGCCTACAATGTCAGGCTGCCTCAGAGAGAAATTGCTGTTTACAGACTCTCAATGGTACCTTGTGCAATTTGGATTTAAGTTTGTTTCAACCAAAGTGTGGTTGTTTGTGTGTCTGTACCCCACCACAGAAACCAGGTAAACCCATCCAGGCCTCGGCAGCAAATGACTACAGCTCCTGTGTCGATTCCCCACATGGCACAAGAGCACAAGTGCTGCTGTAAAAAAGGCTGGTTTTCTATAAAACGTTGCTTCCAGTTCCTGTCCCCACACTGCTCAGGGAAGGGCAGACACGGGCAATGAGAGAAAGACGGAAAACAGGTTATTGCATAAGAGAAAACTAAAATATCGCGGCCTGGCTCAGCAACCAGGGTTACGTGAATTCAACAGCCATTTCACACTCAATGCCTGAACAGCAGAGGGTTTAAGACCACAACATCTATCCTAAATTCTGTGGAATAATTAAAGGAAAATTACAAGGGGAAAGGCGAGGAGAGATAATTTCAAAGCCCACGGAAGGAGGAAACACACTCTAACACCATTGCTTTGGGAGCTACAGCTACACCAGCCCTGCCAAACTCCTTTTCTCTACCATCTCCTGGTGCTCAACCTCTTGCAATCTTACCTTGTTCTGAACACACACATTTCCAGTCTCCTGCCATGGATTTAGAGGGATGCAACAATCCACAGCATTACCTGAATTATGAGAAAATTCCTCACAGAAAACTGGATCTTTGGAGACTTTTACACTTCCAGGCAGCCAAATCAGAAACTCTGAGCATCTTCCAGTGATTTACATCTCTTCACTCAGACTCAACACTTCTGGCATTTCTCAGTCAAGAGCATATAAAATTACATATTCTCATGTATGATTCACAAGTGCTGTTTGGAGGAAGAAGCAGCAGGCAATTGCTTTCTGGGATACAAATACAGTTACACTTCTGCAAGCATCAATGGTTGTTCACTGGCACTTTTACAAGTAATGGAATTACACATAACATTTGAATTAATCACATTCTTCTTACAGCTAAGACGAAAGCACATTCTACTCCACTTCACACAAACGTCTAGATTCCCTAAAATATCCTCCAATATCCAGCAGTTAACTTTTTTCAGCCTTGTGGCCCTTATTGGTCAAATAACAAAGTTGTACTCTCCATTTCAAGTGTTCCATCATGGTTATCCAATTCTGATATAAATCCTCATTTATAAATATGTATATGCAATTAAGATTGTTGCATATATATTATTATTATATTCATATAGTCTTATACAATTATAATAGGACTGGGAGATAGGAAATTATAACCCTTATCATTCTGTCTCACAAGTGTTTTAAGCATCTCATGGAAATCTCCACAGTTTTTAAAATCCTAATCAGAACTTAAATTTCCTCAAATACTCCAGGAAATAAGCAGTCCAAGCCAGTACTCTATACTACTTCATCAGAAAAAAAAAAAAATCACAGTAAGAATTTCTCCCTTCATATATTTTTTCTACTCATTCTGTTCAAACCCAAATACCAAGAAGGGATCAGAAGAGAAATCTGTATAAGCTTTGTTATAATTTTATCAGCATTTCCAACGGGAACACTTCGGTGCCACGCAAATATTTTCATCCATGCAAAGACAGAGCTTGTTGTTCAGTTAAATTCTTGGATATTCTACATTTAACTTTTTCTGGCAGAGAGCCGCTGACACGGCCACGAGCTATGAAAATAAGTAGAGCTCCAAAGCCAACAGGCAGGTGTGTGTTTCAGCTGCTGCCTGGCTGCTGTAAACACACACAGCTCGCAGCCGGTTTCGTGTTGATTGCACTTGGGGCATCTCTTACCAACCATCAACATCCTCCAAGAGCCAGAGACATTTCAGCTGCTGCTCCACATGCTCCAGGGACACGACACTTTCGCCACGCACTCCAAATGCCAGTGTTAATATTTAATTTTTCTATTCTTCTATTTCCGCACAAGAGCTCTATACACTATGCCTGACCACGTGAAGCTGCTCCAGGAAAACAGAATCCCTTCTGCTATTTTTACCAGTATTGATGCACTTAAGCAGATCAATTTACTGTATTTACAACAGTATCAATGCATTCTGACTTTCTCCAAGTCTATGAGGATGGGGGATGGAGTATCACTGCCTAACCCAAACACGGGATCCAGCAGCAGAGATTCTGCACTCGCTTAATTCTCACCATATTTCACAGCATCTAATTTTAGAAAAGAAAACAGATACAACCCTTCTCCTAGTGTGTGAATACTGGTTTTTAAATCCATTCCTTCTTTTCTTGTGCTTCTAAGAAAACCTCTTCAGATTTAGTTTATGTAATTTCTAAAAATAGGGCAATTTTAACTTTCTGCAATAGAAACAATAATAAAATTATTCTGCAGAGAGATGAATTATATGCTCTGCCTAGAATTTCTCCACAGAGACTAAGAATATTATGTTCCTGGTTCACCAGAGAAAATGACAATAAAATATCCTGAAATCATCTGAAATCAGTTATGAGAACGGTTTGCTGAAGCCCCTGCGAAGACAGCAGACATGAAGATGAAATAAATCAGAAACAAGGAAGCCTCCTTTTTAAAATATGATTTATGAAATAACAACAATAGCTTGTATCCAAATTCCAGGCTGGGGACACAAGTAGGAATAAAATCAAGTTGTTTAAAGTTGGCCTCTGGCAGCGGCGGCGTAGGTTCAGCGCTGCTGAGAACCCTCAATACTCATTTATGTCAACAGGCATTAGCAGTTCTTAGGGCAGGATTTAGTGCTTTCACTTCTGGCCTCTGCCAGCCAAACATCAAGTGCGGGGTGTTGCAGCCTGAGTGCCTGGTGCACCTTCAGAAATAACACACTCAGCTCAGGACAGCTCTGATGTGCAGCACTGGAGGGCTTGACTCTGAAAAAAACCCAAAAAACAAAGCCCTCTGATGCAGAAATTTGGGCTGTGGACTGTCCTGCCCCAGCACTGGCAGTGCTGAGCTAAAGCAGTAGGTGAAAAATCTCCACAACACAAGGACCAACTGAAAACATTTCCTTAGTGAGGAGGAAAAATAAAAGCTGAAAGAAGTGGGTGGGCTTTTCCAGCTTAAAACGCAATTGTGTCCCAGATTCTGATGCTCTAAGTGCCAGTCAGAACTTCAAACTATTTCTGAGTTATGTGTCCAGGGCCTTTGTGAGACCTTGCCTAGATCACCACTGCCAAACTTCTTGGCATAACAGAGATCAAAGTACTTTATGACATCTGCTTCTGCTCTCTTTGTGCTCCAGTGATTTAAAAATGGCAGTCTCAACTGCTCTCAAAAACTCCATGGAGTTTGGGCAACTTTAGAGTCTATGCAAGTAAGAACCACCACTTCAAACCCCCCCCCCCCAAAAAAAACCCTCTTGTCTGAAGAGTCTGTAACATTAAAAAAAAGAAATTCAGAAATTAAAAAGGAAAAAAACCCAACCAATCAACCCTTAGCTGAAGATCCAAGGGAAGCAATAGTTTTTAATTATGCAAGGGAAAACAAATCTCTTTTTTTTTTTATGGAAAGCACAACTCGAGTCAACTAAAAAAGTGTGAAATCAAATGTCAGTCAAGCAAAAGAGAATGCAGTGCAATTACTTCATTCCTTATTTCATAAAGAAAATGTAAATATAGAACATTTAATTTCTCAATAGAGAAATGCTCTTTTTATTCAAATGGGATTTTCTCTTTTAAGCAGGGATTAAAGATACAATACGTTATAACTCAATCCTTAGTTATGTTCGGTTTTCTTGGAGCATTGTGGGACATCTTGGCATGAGCAGTTTTTTCTTGGTTACTTTCCCAAATTCAGGTTCCTTTAATTATATACAGGTTTTGTCTTTCAAAATAAATTCAGTGCATTGCTGTCTTTTAAATGCTACTTGAAGCACAGTTAAGCAGTACTCAGAAACAGCAAAAATTGCAGCTTTGAATTGTTAAAGGACCTGTTCACAAAAGACTGGAGAGGGCCAGGGGCTGCACACTCTAAGGCCTAAGGTGGACATCTTAGTCCAAGCAGTCTTGTCACTGCTTATTTTTCTGTCTCTGAGATCATACTGAGAGGATGATGAAGCAAAGTTATACCCACTGCAACAGGAAATAGTACATGAGCTGTTTCTGTAACAACCAGAGCACCCAGGCAGGATTTAGTATCTGCACTGAGTGTGCAGTGCTCACACCCAAACCCCACTGCTGTCAAGAACAGCATCCTCCCAAAAATGTCATCAGTCACAGACACCAGAGAAGTTCAGGACCTTCAGTGTCATCCATCAGAGAGCTGTCAGCATCTTCTCCTCTGAGCAGACACCCTTAGGAGCGCCATAAGTTGTCTCTTTTGTGTTTATCAGGTGGGTGAAGGGACACCCTGGATCCCTCAGGCAGCTCCCCTTTGCCCCCCAGATCCCCAGCACCACCCTTCAGGAGACACGGAAGCACAGCGCTGATCTGAGTGCGAGGGCACCGACACCAGGGAGACAGGGGGGTTCTCTGAGCAAGCTGAAGCCCCTCCTGGATGAGCCCTTGGCACAAGGCAGGAGAGGGACGGGGCTGTGCCAGGAGCCAGCACGGAGTCCCAGCCTGGTGCATTCCCACAGCCGCCTGAAAAAATATCTTCTGTGACTTCCATTCTCTGGCACTTACTACTATTATTGTGGTGGCTAAAATCAAATAAACCTCCTGTAAGATCCTGGCAAAGGACTGGAGCTTTTGAGCAGAGCAGGCTGCTGTTCGCTGGCCCCACAATCACGCTGCATTATTTGCAGATGCTTTTCTCTGAAAATAAATCTTTAACCACACTAACAGTGAAAATGATCAACAGCAAATTGGTGTCCCAGTTGAATCATTATGAACACACAATTTTGTGATCAGAAGTCAGATGGTTCTCAAGAGTTAAATGACTTTATTATTTCCCTCTATAGAGCAAAAGATGGGAGACAGCAAAGGAACGGTGGAACAGTTGGTTAATCTCAGTAAAGCCTCAGAAAAGAGCTGGAAAATCCATACATCCTGGAATGTGTACAAAGCAAACAAGAAATAGATTCCAATGGTTCTCTGACAGCATTTCTATCAGACACAGACACCCAGGAGGAAAAGCAAAGCCCCATCTGCCTCAGTAATGTGTCTCCTGGAGTGGCCAGGAGCGCTTGCCTCGGGTATTGTCCTGCAAATAAGAAAATTATGGAACTTTCCTGTCTCTGTGCTAAAGGTTAGATATAAACTACTGTGATTAATAGCCCCTGGCAAAGAGAACAGAACCACCAAGCAAACACTTAGAAGGTAATAAATAGACATAAAGACCTAGAAATACTTGAACAGCATATGACCTATTACATCACCTATCAAAGACAGGCAACTAAATAGCCAAAGAGAACAGCAAGGTCATTTTAGACACATTTCAGGTGTTGAAAACCCAAAGTAATGCTTTGGCTGTGAGCACAGCCCAAATACACTATTGTAGGGACAATATTAAATATAATCTTCAGATTTACCAGCCATGATTTGTGAAACATTGGAAATTATGGACAAAGTTGACAGCAAAACCGATAAGGGGCAACACACAATATTTTGAAGATGACAGTGCTATTCCCAGCTGCTTTTCGTTTTTGCAAAGCAAGCTAAAACCTTTGGCAAAAATGATTGCACAATTTCCCAGAAGGTTGTTAGAGGGAACTAGCTCGCCCATATAATACATCCTTCTGCAACTCTCTTGACCTGAACCAGCTGGACCTGTGAAGCCAAAAGGTCTGTGCTACTCCAGCAGCACCAGCAGCGTGTGAAGAACAAGCACTCCATCAGTCATTAACAGTGCACACGCCTGCCCCCCTCACCCCAGCCAAGCTCACCCTCACACTGGAATCCAGAGCATAAAATCAGAGAATTCCCACCCCAGCACCATTTTTTCTCTTTGCCTTTAAGCGTAGCTGAGCCCCTAAAGGATCTCATCATACACGTGCTCACACATCCGCTGGGAGTCGGTCTGAGGAATGTTCTGGGGCTGTTTGCACTGGGCAGGTTTTGGCCAAGGCTGATAAAACGTGTATGATTTCTCCTGTGACTGGTGTTCAGCTACCAGGAGCCTGGTCCCTCTGCTCACCCTGGCAGTGCCTGGACAGACAGGTGACAGCAGCAAAAAGGGAACACCCTCAGGTTCTCTTATTCCAGTGATGGGTGCTGTGGCAGGTCACCTCTCCCTGTAGTTTGAAACTCTGCCAGATTCAAAAGAAATGTACAGAACCCAATGCCTGGTTTTGAGAGAGTTTCTGCATTTTTGGCAGAAATATTCAAACCTGCCTTTCTGCGTATGTGACAGAGTTTCCTAACTAGGCCACTCATTTTAATATGTTTTCACATAACTAACACTAACCAGAAATTATGTAAAGCTCAGCTCTTCTGAATGCATGTAACATCAAAAAATGTGTCAGGTATCTCAACAACAATCTGTTAGGAATAGCAGAATCTATATATAGTTTAATATCTCCTGAGCTCAGTTGCATATTAGCAGCCTGTTTTAGCTGTAACTACCACAGGATTTATCATACTGTCATCAAAGTTTGCCCACTCTTTACATATTTGGAATTGTATCTGTTATCTGATCTGATATTTAGGGAACACTGGATTTTATACACAGTGTACATTTCATCACATTCAACAATTAATGCAAGCTGCTGTGGTATTCCCTATCTCAAAGCTAAAATTCTAAAGAGCAAAACGTTACTCTCAGAAATTAATACTGACTTGGACTGTTTTCACAGGACAACACTGAATAAATCTTGGAGCTGATTTACAGAGACATCCCTTCCACACAGCTCCTATCAAAAACAAGCAAAACATAAGCCTGGTTTGGTCCACACTGTTTATATTAATTTCCAGTTTGCATCACAAAAATAGATGATCTGTAATCATGGCCTGTCAGCTTGCTTCAACAAATTGAGTATTTCTTTTAGCTTGTGTATACCTCCACCATCTCTGTATATTGGTTTAATAAAACAGTAGTTAATCTAAATAAGAATGTTAGCCTTCTGTCTCAAAATGATACACCCAAGTTTCAGTAATGCTTAATTTTAGTATCTATGTGGATGATGAATGACTCAAATATTTACAAGTTTCAAAATAAATTCAACTGCAAGAAAAGAAAAATGCTTTGTCTGATGCTGCTCACACTGCCAGTCTGTGTTTCTGTAGACACACACGTTGTCCATGCAAGCTCCCTTCCCTTGGCACTGTCATTTCCTGCACACTGAGACAGAAGATGGATGTTTAGTGCAGAGCATGACTGGGACTGCGCTCCCAGTGCATTCTTCATCTGTGGTCCAGCTGGAAGAGCACCTCCACTGCTCCTCCCTCTCCCAGGGAAGAGGTCTCTGAGGGATGCATAGAGCTTTACAGAGAGGTGTTGGATTAAAAATCTCAAAAGACCTTCCAAACCTTATGATGTCAATATGCTATCTCTTATTAAGGGATAAAAAGTGAAAAGTGTGATGTCTCTGCCCAACTTCAGGAATTATCTTACAGAAAAATACATTAAAAGGGAATTGAGACTTTTACCGGTTTGTTATGTTTTGGTATTTAATTCATAATTGAAAGAACAGTTTCTCTGAACTTTAAGAAAGAGTAAAAATCTGTTTTTCAAAAGATGAAAACAAATACCTACATTTTTACCCTCTCACTGAAATCCTGTGGAACAGGCACCACAGTCACATCCCTCATGCAAAACTGAGCAGTAACACAGCAAAGCACAAGGAAGCTGTTTCCTTTTTTTCCGGGACTTACCCTACCAGACCATAAACTAACTTTAGCAAATCGGTACCACCCAACCCTCTCATGTACCGTCACAGCTGGCACTGAGGAGTACTCGAGATGGACCTATTCTTGCAAGAAGCACAGGAGAAACAAGTCCCAGCTAAGTTCTCAACCAGGACCCAGCTCATCCTGTCTCCCAGAACTACAAGCCTTTAACAATTCCTCCTCTTGCCGAACTCTCTCCAGCATTCCCCTGTGTCCCGTAGGGGTGGCCCCAGCTCCGGCCACAGCCCTGCAGGTGTGTCCCACCCCGCCCAGCAGAGGGCCAGGCTCCCCCCCAGCCCACTGGTGATGCTCCACCCCAGGCAGCCTTGGCCCAAGGGCACGCTGCTGCTTTATGGCCACCTTGTGCGCCAGGACCCTCAGGCCCTTCTCTGCCAGGCTGCTCTCCAGCTGGGCATCCCAGAGAGTCCTGGTGCAGGGCACGGTTCCTCCCCAGGGGCAGGAAGCTGCTGAGCTCCATGAACACCTTGGCCTTTTTCTCTAGGCTGGTGGGGTCCCTCTCAGCGGTAGCAAAAGCATCTGATGGATCAACAATCTCCTTGAATTCAAATTCAACTTCTGAATGTGGATGCTAAAGCAAAGTTAGATGAACTAGGGGAAAGTTCTGTTAAAGTAAATCTGTAGTCTGCAGCTCAACATATTTCCCTTCCACACTACCAGAATGTCTTTCACAGAAATGAAAGAGTTCCTTAAACTGAAATTCACTCATACAACCACTCCTACACCACAGTGTAATCACTAGAATAAGATTATGCTGAGAAGTTTCCCCTTCAGGTCTTCCATCTGGGATTTTTGTTTCACATTTTCCAGTTGTCTGCAGAAGGAGTATCTGTTATAGACACAGAAGAACTACATCTAGCAACACGCAGTTATTTAATTAACAGACTTCTGCTTTGCAGGGAAAGAGGTTAGTGGCAATCTAGATAGCATTTATTTTATAGCTGGCTGCAGTATGCTCTATGCAGAACACAGACTATCAGACACGTATCCCTACTCCCCAATTAAGCTCCATGAACTACCTACTCCTTTAAAAAACAAGCAACTTAAAATTTTACCCATCCAGTCTTGATTTTCCCTCCCCCTCACTCCTTCTCTGTCGCTAGTATCTGTTAAAGCTGTCAAATACTCCCTTTCCTGATGCTTCCTAACTTCACAAACTCCTACTGCCTCTAATCTCCAGCCATTCCCCTTGCTTTCACAGACATGCATTGCTGTACGCAGTTTTTAAGCTCTCAGTTTCTGCATGGATGTCTTGCACGAAAGCTTCCCCAGTTGCACCTGTTTGCTAAAGGTTCTGCATTTCACCAGCTGGCAGATTTCCTCCTTACAAAAGCACATCCCCAAAGCTGCAGTACAGCAAAATTACAGCTCAACCTAAACACAGGAATGGAGGCTGGGGTAGTCCAAATCCCGCTCCACAGCAGAGAATGTCCTATTTAAAAAGCCCCATTAAAAAACCCAGCTTGTTTAATTAATCCATGAGACAGCCAGATCACCAAATCACCATGTTTCCAGCAACACAGTATAACATGTGGCAGGAGAAAACCACTGCTAGAATGCAGCTGACTTTTCAAAAATACTATTTCCTATGAAGTTCCTTCTCTTTTTTTCACACTGTCTTGTGTGGTTGCATAAAATCTTTCTGTGAAACTGAATCTAACACCCCTTCCATCCACCCGTTAATTAAGGAAAGACAGAAAATGTGGAAAGATTGCATTATGTTAAAGCAGAATGTACCGGTTGTATAAGAGCCTTTGGAGAATTTCCAACTCTATTGAAACTTCCCTCTTCAGAGGAAGGGGGGGAAAAAAGGGGGTCAGGAAAGGCCTAAATTACCTTTCTGATTATGGAAAGGCTTTTACACAATTCACATCACACATTGAAAAAAAAATCCTCAGAAGCTGAGCAAGGTTTCACAAGAGCCTGAAGCACTGTGAATTCATGAAAAATGAATTTAATCGTCAAAGCTGAGACCAGGAAGAACTGTTCTACATAACAAAAAAGTTCTCAGCTACATTATTAAAATCAATGCTTAAAAGATCACTTTATTTCAAAGGGTTGACTCCCCGCATTAGAAGTTATCAAAGACACATGATCTAAAAGGAGTCTTTATCAAGCCCAGTGCCTGCCTGCTGTAGCTGCAACTGTGTTATAAGTGCAATGCTTACAAACATTTTATGTATTTGTGGTCTTATTTTTATCTAAATGTAGTCATAAGATGGCTGCAAAGCCTGTTCTAGGCAGAAAATGGCAGGACTGGTAATAGTGACAAATGACTATTATAATGTTGACATTTCTTTAAACTTTTGATAGAAAGCTTTGGGTTCCATTTAGTCCCCCTTCGAAGCCAAAAACTGTAACCTGAAGCACACAAAATAAACTTCACATACCCAACAGCTTTAATCAAAAGACACTCTTCAAAGGTTTCCCATCGGTTCCAGAGGACCAACACCAAACACAGAGGTGGGGCTGGAAGGGAGAAATCGCTCCTGCCCTTACAGCAACAACTTCTCCCCCACACGGAAGGAAGCCTGTGCTTCATTTACCACAGGTTCTGCATGATGCTTATGTAGGAATGAGAATAATTAAAGACTGAAGCCAATTCCTACCCCTGTTCTCAGAAAGTACCTAGAAAACCAAAGAACCAGAACGTGCAAGAGATTTGCTTCTCAGTGCCACACTTGTCTTCCCATGCACTTCTCATGTTCTTCTGACAACAGCTCAAATTTTTTAAAAAATAAATAAATTTTTAAAAGGAGTCAAATTTTAACAGTTACACCCAGCTGGGGGAAGAAATAAAGGAGACACGCAAGGAAAGGATTATTCCCTCCTCCTCTCCTCTGACTGCACCATAGAAGATTAATGCAGACATTTGGCCTATGGATGCTGTTTATATGTAATCTACATGACCAGGAAATGCAACTTTAATTTATAATGCCATCCTGCCTCACAGTATCTACCATGGTTTCTGACTCAGCTTTAAAAGACATCACTCAATACGATTTATGCCTCTCCAGCACTCTCTGTCCTTTTGAAAGCACATCGTGCTACAAAGGCACTCAGCGATGGACTCCCCAGTTCCTTTAACATCCCACCACCTGTATTGCCTCTGCTTAGAAGATGGAATTTTGAGACACTATTTGTGAAATACTCTGATATAAATCTTTATGATGAGGTTTTGGACTTATAAATAGCAGAGGACCCCCCTTGGTCCTTTGCTAACTGCGCTATTGCTTCCCAGTAACCATGGGAAACCAGATAAAATCTGAACCCATTCATCAAAATAGAAAATACTCCTCCTGTCAGTTCAGGAGGTTGTGCTTGTAGTATCTAAGCCGATGAACAGAAGGTCATTTCCTACTGTTACAATGTGAGATCATTTATTACATCTGCCGATAGCAAGCCAAAAACAAGTAGAGAAGAAAAACAATCAGCCGTCCAAAATAATAACAGTGATCATAAAAAATAAATCTCTTTCTCCTTCCATTTAGGTAACACTGGCATTTCTGAAACAGAATCTCAAGTGTTTGTCATGACAAGCCCTTCACTCTGTGCTGTCTAACAGGCAGTAACTATTGAGACGAAGTTTCCAGTACAATACAATGTGCAATAGTCTGTTTTTAAAATAGAGCAAGCTTATACTCAAAGCAACTCTACCTTGATAAATTTAGCCTTAGTAATTTGGAGATGTGTGCACAAGCCTCTTGAAATGCCTGGAATGCAGCACTAACGGGAGACTGCAGAGCTTTTACAAAAGGTGCGTTTAATTGCAATATAAACCCTCAATTCAGTATACAAAGACCTGGACACAACAGGGTGTTACCATCTGCCCAATTACAATGATATTTTCTCCTAAGTTTGTGCTAAACATCGTCTCCTTCTCCAAATATTACCAGCCTGATTCTCCCCGTTCTCTCACAGCTCCTCTGAGTTGGAAAGCTCCAATACAGGCTGCCTTTATTTTAACATCTATTATCAAAGTTTGCTAGCCATAATAATTGCAGTCATGCTCCAGAAGTAACAAGGAAAGGAAGAAGTAGAGGCTTACTCCTCATCCTCAGTTTGCCACCGCTCAGGAATGCATTGCTTGGAGAAGCTGCTACCCACAGGGCAGTGCCTGCTGTTGTGACACACCACGGCATGAGCTGGAAACGAAGATAAACCAGGGGGACTATAAAAATTGCCAGTTAAACATACAAAGTGCTGGAATGCTTCGTGATCCATACCTTCACTGCTCAGCGGCTGAGGGTGACCAGGGATATCTTCTGCAGGACTGGCTTTCGGTATCCAGATTGTGCTTTCAGGAAGAAGAAAACCTTTCATCTCCCATCACAGCATTTAATTAATAAATGCTGATGCAGCAACCATTCAGTGTTGGGCATAAATCTTGTTTCAAGAAAAATGATGTCTTTGTTCAATGTAACTTCAGTTTTTAACTGGAAATAACAAAACTCAAAATTTATGCACAACCACACTTAGTCCAAGTAAACAATTCACCTTGAATTAACCAGCTCTTGAATCACCAGGGACACAGCCTACCTGCTACAAGTTTTTGTGTGGAATTGGAGACAAATGTGCTTGTATGTAGTAAATCTTTCAGAGTTTACATCAACTTTTTGGAAATACTGGGAGACAGAGCAGCGGAATTAGCAAGACTCAGTTGGGCAGCTGGGAGTGTAATATGGTCCTAAAAATATTTATACAGAAGTTTATATTTGCATAATAGTTTACTGTATACCAGTTACACACACAAGGTCTGGTCAAGAAGAAAAAACAAGCCAAGTAAAATCACTGTGCTTGTTGCTACCATGGATGTCATGATGTGATGGGAGAGACAAAACCATACCAGCCATAGCCAACATGCATAAAACCTCACCAAGGTAACTGGGCCGTTAGTACATGCTGGATTTTTCTCTCTCATGGTCAAGATTCATCAAAATGCTACAGTAAAGAGGGAAAAAATCACTTGAAAGCAGCATTTTCATTGACAGATGAGATCCTACAGTAGCAAGCATCATTCCTACATGAGTACACTGGAGTTATGCAGTTAGAAAAACAAACAGTGCGGAGCTGTAGTTTATACAAAGAGCTGAGCTTTCTAAGTGTTTAACTAGGAAATTATTAAAACCCAGCCATTTTTTCCTCCAGAGGGGAGTATCAGCCTTATCTGTGGGCTCAGCAGTGTTTTCTCATTTGCTGCTTGTCAGAGTTACAAACTTTCAGCAGGAACTGGACCAGTCCTGGTAATTTAGTAGGAGATAGAGATCTGTGAAGCCAGATGGTAGCTCACATTCCAACAGCTACAAATTGCTAAATTGGCACAGGAAAACCAGATAGTTATCAATTCATTATGATTATTCCAGGTCTCCCATTCCTTCTCTACTTGTATCTTAACTCTTTAAGCCAAACCAGACGGACATTTAGCCCAAAGTTGGCCATTTTCATACTGCAGGTAGGGCCAAGCGCAGTGATGAAGGGATGGCTGTTGCAGACAATCTGAAGATGTGCTACTGCCTGGTTTGCGCTCAGTGGGGCATTCAGTCCTTTCAACTACAGTCACCAACTTCACTCTACAAATGCAAACATTTTCTCTATCATAAATATTAACGACTTAAGAAAGTCTCTACTTCAGTAACCTTTCTTTTTCTACTACCCCGAAAATTTCCAGGTTCCAAAAACCGTTCATGTTTCACATCCAAAGCACAAATATAAAAATTGACGCCACCACCACTAACAAAACCTCCCATTGTTTCATCTGAGTACCTGCTTAGCTGAAAAACATATTTGCTGAAATTTGACCAAGTTTGATGACCTTTTCCAGCAATCAATAATCAAGATAGAAGGAAAAGGTGGTTTGCTTGACCTTTCAAAAGTGTATCAACTTTATTTGGCCAGGACAGCTTTTAAAAAGCTATTTTAGTTTCCAAGGCTCAGACTTGCTGCCCAGGCTGGACGTTTCTGTGCAGTGTCTGCATTAGTCTCTTTAAATGCTCAACTGCACAGGACAAGCTCAGAGGAGGAAATGAATTCACAACAGGAGATCCTCTGGCTGATTAACTTCACCCTCAGTGGTGGATGTCAGTCATGTTAATTGGAATCAATACACAGCAGTTAAGGGGGCACAGGGATAATCAGGCAGGGCAGGGACAGGCCCATCAGTTCTTAAAATAAGCTATCTGTTAACAACTTACAGTGGCATGTGACAAACCTTCCCTGCAAAGGAATGCAAAGCATCTCTAAAATTCCAATTTAACACACAAATAAAGTTAATTTGGCAACGCTTATCTTAAAATCTAGCAATAAAGGAAACGGTCATTACAAATTAAATCAATGCTAAACTGATCAAAGTAGTAAAATGAGAAATTAGGCTTCCAGAAAAGCTTATCGGAAATCCTTGATCCAAATTGTACACAGAATGAAAAGAGAAGTTAAAATCTTAAAATCCTAACACAGATAATTTTAATTACGCCCGGCTGTAATTTTATTGTACATCTAAGGCTGAAATTCAGTGCACAGTTTCAAAAGTAGTAATATGTCAGAAGATGAAAAAGTAATAAAATCTTAAGGTTTTTCCTACTCTTCAGATCAGAAATCACTCCAGACACCCACTGGAACAGCCACATCCCAAGCATTTCTCTTGCCTCTGCAGTTCAGCACCAGGCTCTCCCCCACTGGAATCCAGCTCCCCTGGTCTGCAAGGGCAGGATTTGCTCTGTGTGATACACAGGCTGCTGCAACCAGACACGTCTGCGTTATCCCGTTCCTAAAAGCCTCTGGGATGGATTCCACCAAAAATTCCTGTAGAAAAACACACTCTTGTCCGTCACGCCATTCATTACCCTTCCTTAAAACCTGGCCTGGCACGGGCACACGGTGTGACACACCTGATGTCAGTCCCTGCTGCATCACCTCACACAGCGAGTGGAGAACTCGGTTTCACTACAACAGTAAGACAAGTAACACAAATACCACACAAAACCGAACAAATTAACCTTTGTTCAAAGGCCTCTATATCTTTACTCCTTTAGGGAGTGAAATGAATGCCAGATGTTTCATTGCAACATCTTCATATTCTCAACTACAGAAAATATCTCCAAGACAAGATCAGGGTACTTTACTAGTTATTACAAAGGCATCAAATCATATTTAACTGATTTATGAAATCTGGAGCCATCTACATACTACCATTCTCCCCATTAAACTTACCTCAGCCTAACCAATTAAGTGCACAGATTAAGATCACAGGTCTTTCCTCCTCAGACCTACACATGGACTTTGTGGAATCTAGTTAAGCACTTCAAGGTGGGAGGTTTTCCCTTGGCCTCCTTATTCATTAGAAAGTGTAACAAAAGGAAAGAAAATAAGGGCATTCGATTTTTTACTGTCACTACCAACCGATCATCCCCTCTGCAAATACAGACATTTTACAGAGTTCAGTTGTCAAAAGAGAGCTTGAATGACCAACAAGCAATGATTTCCCCTTCAAAAATCACAGTTCTGCCTCCTGATTTTCTACCATCTGCCAGTGCTAAAACGCCAACTCGTCATCAAGCAGGCCAGTCCTGCTGCTGTAGATGACAGTGTCATTCCATCCACCGTGAGCTCCCTCGAATAGGATGGGAAAGAAAGACATTCGGTCTGCTAATGCAGGGAAAGGGGCTTTTTCAAGCTACCAAGCTCAAGGCCATGTGCACAGTGCAAGGAGACTTTGTTTTAAGCTAATTACAAAGAAATGATGACTGGTGTTACTGCACTTTGGGAGTTGTGAAATCGTAACTCACTGGGGTTACACACCCAGGTGTCATCTGTTCCTCTGAAACCATGTATCAGACCAGCAGCCTTACCAGAGAAACGCAGAGCACGTGAAAGATATTCCGACCAAATATCGGACTAGTTAGGGTTATCAAGGAATTTCTTAGGAAGTGATCTTTCATCACCACTTGATGCAAAGCTGCTGCTTTTGTCTGCTGCTGTTGTGGTGTCAAGGTTTTATTTAATCATACTATTTGCCTAATTTAAGGTGGTTTTCTGAATTTGGTTCTATCTTGAGTAAGAACATGTACATAGAATGTGGCAGAGCTCACAGAGGCCCAGCACCCACCAGGAGTTTCACCACATCTTCCTCAGAGGAGAATTCCCAGGCCTCATGTAGAGCTGCTGAGTGCTCTGGCCAGAATAACCCACTACACAATCCAGTGAAAGTCCATGTTATCTCTTGACTTTCAGTTTCTTTGTATACAAAAACACTAAAATTACCACACACAACCAAATACATTTTGAAGTCAATGATCTTCAAAAAAAATGTTGTACTTAATACATATCTTATAAAAAAAGGATCTGTCCACATAACAGCCACATCTGATAGTAAACCAGACATTGCAGCTTTATGATTCTTTGGGCATTTAGCTTAATTTTATCCACATTCCCACATCAACTATCTCAACAACAGACAGAATCATCACTTGCCAAGGGAAGACTCAGATGTCAAACCAAGAGACTTGCCTACACAGGCTGTGTAATAGCACTGAACGTACAGGGTATGATAAAACAATGCTAACTGGATTTCATCACCTCACTACAGTCTTAAACTCCCAGCAAACAAAGCAGATAGCTGGGCACTTCTCACAATTGCTGTTCAGCATTGCCACAGCTGGTATGATATTTTCCCTGGTTAAATGAAGTATAAATGAAGATGCATTGGCCTCAGCTTTGCTTTCAGACGAAATTCATATGGGAGAGCGTCAATATTCACACTACTTATGCTACCCTTTTGTTTAATAACTGTTGTCATCAACTAATGGAAGTGGTCTAGCAGGTACAGCAGCAGGGATAATACTTTTAGCACTGTGGTCGAAAAGAGCAGCAAAATTATCCTTTCCTCATGTGGAAATCCAATTTATTTTGCTGTGTTTGCCCAACTGAGTTGAAATCTTCAGGCATTTCACTCTAACAGGACCACATGTGAAGCACTACACTATACCCTACACCCTCCCTTTATCCCAGGGATAAGCACAGCAAAGCAGACAATCAAGCCCAGCGTGAAATCCCCAGTAGATGCTCTATGGTGAGCTTGCTGAAATCCCTGCAGCAGCTGGGGGATCCTGGATGCAAATGGTGCTCTCTGTGCTGGAAAGAGTCAAACGCCTTCACTTGAAAACATCTGTCAGCCCCTCTGCTTACCGGTGGGCACACTTGCCTCTTCCAGCTGCAGAACCCACTGAATTCCCATTTACATCCTGATCACTCAAACGCCTCAGGCTGGCTATCCCATGCTATTTCCTGATTAATTCTGGCACGCTGACTGATGCTTGCTCACTTCCAAAGGGCAGCCACTGCAAATACAAGGCAATCCAACTAAATATAAACTGGGAAAGTTAACAATATCTGCACGATTCTCAGTTAAATCACTAGTGTTAGACCTGCAGCAATTCAAGCATTAAGTTAACCAAAGAAATACATAATCTTTTTTCAATGGTTTTACACTAATAATTCCAAACAATATCAGTGCAACTAGAAATAAAGAAGAGACCAAAGAAGTAATCTTGACACGTCACAGAAGAGCTGAATGTCAAATTTAATAGCTTCAGAAATAACAAGTCAGAGGTGTGATGGAATTCCAGCTAGCTTCTGGAGCAATGTACTTCTCTTCTAAACCAAATCAAGACTAGGGAAATGTTCTGGGATTTTAGTCCTCAACTTAGAATATATTCGTAAAAGTACACATGGATAAAGCCAAAAATGAAACTTCACATTTGTATGTTATCAGATACTTTTCTATTATTATTTTTTACTTGCGCTGTTAAAAAGCTACTGCAATTAATTTCTCAAATAAATATTTGAACTGAAGGGATATTTGTCAACTCACAGAAAACAGCAAGGATATTTGTTCCACCATCCCAAACTGTTGCAACCAAAATTCGTGTCTTGTTTTGACAGCACGTACCAGTTTATGTCAGCTTTATCATACCTCCACTTCTGTATCTAAATCTTAGAGCTATTTCTATGGTTGGTTTCATGAACTGGAAAGGATTAATACAAAGCATTTTGCTATTACTGCAGGTTCCAGAACGAATGTTTTCTGCACACTAAAGCCCAGCTGCTTCTAAGTAAACAGTGGAACTGCACAGAAACATCTTGGCGTAGGACTGAGCCTGCCTGGGTCAGCACCACGGGCCTGACCACCTGGAGAGATGTGAGGAGATTTGGGGGAAGCAGTGCCGGGGCTCCTTTGGACTGGAAGGGTGAGAATTAGCTGTCGTTACTGGCTGAAAACATTTAAATTACCTTGGGAACGGTTAAATACCTCTATAATTGATGGATGAAACCTGTTTCTCCCAAGGCAAGGGGCATTTGCACCTCTGGCCTGTAATTGCATTGATGTTTCATTGTGGAGGAACTGAGCCTGTTACTGACATCAGGAATCACACAAAAGCAGTTAACTGAGGAATTCCTGAACTCAAAAAGGGGGGAAAAAAAAAAAAGAAAGAAAGAAAGAAAATATTCTGCTATTTCAAAAGATTAGATGAGACAGGTTTCCTATTAAGTGAATCCACACAGTATGAGCAGTCACGAACGTAAAGTAAATTAAGTAATGTAAAGTAAAATATTTAAACATTTAGTTAAAAATTGGCAAAGTTATTCTAAGCCATTTCACATTCACAAAAGACTGTAATCATGACCAAGGGCAGACTCTCCTAGCATACCTGAACGTGGTATTTCCTGGAATAACATTAGAGAGCACTGGTCCCAGCATCATGTGAGCCAACTGCAAACGCGACTCAGCCCAAGTGCTGCTGCTGTTAAACACTCCGTGCTGCTTCTTCAGGGGTTCCACGTTACAGAAAATTACATTTCATTCAAACTGAGCAACTTGAAAAAGGTAACATCATGATTCTTCATCCGTATGATAAACACAGGATTGAGGTACGAAGCTGAAAGGAACAAGAGCTTTCTCTTCAGAGCAGTTGACTCAGGGCTTACTTGAGAACTTTGGAGTCTTTTCCCAATATACTTCCTTTAAACACAAACCCTATTTTTATTGAACACATGTGGTGCTCCATTCTTCACGGCGTCTCTAAATATTATCTTAATAAAAGCAATACAACTAAACCCAAATATGATTTTTCCAATTCTTCTGAAATATATGACAAATCAGCTGAAGTATGAAGAGCTGCAAATTATAGGATTATCTGGGATTTAAGTGTATACAATTTACATTCTGACAGATTACAGTGAATCAGCATTACAAAGATCACATGTCCTAAACTGGTTTTTTACAGATTGCACTTATCTCAGCATTAGTATGTCAGCTCTGTGTTTTAGAAACAAAGTTAATCAATCAACAGTTAAGTATTGCTGGGATTTCAGGGCTTGTCTGTTGCCTGTTCATTAAATCCCATCCTTCGTTCTTCTTTGGGGATTACAAAATTTCTCAGAATTATTTTTGCCTCAGCCCATCCTGACTGAAACCGAACAGAAACACACCAAGTGACAGTCCAAGCTGCAACAGGCTCAGCCCCACTCCACCGGGATCAGGCTTCCTACAGCCCCTGCTCTACCGGCAGGGTTACAAACCGAGATTTACAGAAAGGCAACTGCCAGGGACAGAGGCCTGAAGAGAAACAAGACATTGAGAAATTCCCTCGGACGGGTGGGTAATAGGAGTGAAACAGAAAAGTCTTCAGGGAAGAATGAAGTACCTCAGAGTAAAAGTCAAGCACGTTGCTCTACCAGGGAGTGCAGCAGGAAGGAACGAGGAGGAACAGCGATATTCTGCACGGAAACAACCGAGAGTGCCTGGTCACCTCTCTGCACCCCCGGCAACTCCCAGGCTGCTTTCTCCGGGCACAGCAAGGCTTCAGCACACCCACTGAGCCCTCGGATCCCACACTGCGGAGGGGATCGGATCACCCACCCACACCACATTCAGAGATGTTCCTGCAGACACTGGGAGGGCTGGGAGGGTGTCAATCAATACCTGGAATGAGGGAGAGAAGCCAACTGGCTGGAAAAGCAGACTGGAGAACTGTCAGGCAAAAAAGAATCATGTGCATGTGGCAAATGCAGTTTCTACATGCTTTTGGTCTGACAAATCCTAGCTTAGACACTGTTTTATGTCCTGTGGATTAGTAAATCAGACAAATGCTTGCCCTGTGACAATGAGATCCAGTTTTGTTATCTCTAAATATTCTCCAGTCAGCCTGAAATAACATGCGCAGGGGTTGTGTCCCCTTGAACATGCACGTTTACTCTGTGGAATGGACTGATGGCAAAAATTGATCTAGAGCATCCTAGGAATAATGCTGAAAAGCGTTTAACCCCAATGCCAGGATTAGGATCCCTCAGAGCCAAGACATGAATGTCATGTAGAAGCTGCCTGGCCCAAACGACAATAATTACACTTTGTTCTTAAAGAACTAAAAGAGAAGAATGGTGCTATCAGGTAACACTCGTCATGCAGTCAGAAGCAGATGCTACCTCCTTTCCTAGATGCAGAGGCCTGAAAGAAGGTTAAAACGCCAAAATATTTTTCCATTTGGTTCTAGTAGTCACAGAATTCCTGCAGGCACACCGTGATTTTATTAGCTACAGCCCAACCACAGCATTAACTGCTCATGTCTCTACCTGGTTCTACATGACAATGTGGAACTAAATACCACATTTTACTCACTGTCAACTTTCATTTTTGTACTCTTCTCCCACCAATTTAACAAGCTGAAAAGCAAGACAGAGCCGGCTGAGCTGGTCACAAAACAACAATGCTCTGAAACCACAGCAGAGGAAAATGTCTAAACTAGACAAAGATAAGGGTCATTAAAGCAGCACAAAGAGCTGTTTTACTGCTTTGAGTCAGCTTGTGACTCTTAAAGCACAGAAATTTGTCTGACAAATATGGAATACATACCCCCTCTCAAATGTCTAGCTAACTGGGCCAACTAAATAGAGATAGCGCTCAACAGCTGAATTCATGCACACGCCAAATCTTCTAAAAGTGGCATCCACTGCAGAGGTGGCTGTGCACTGGAAAAAACATGAAACCGCTGTCATATCTAAGAGTCCACTGAGAAAGCAGCTTGTGAAATCCCGTGCTTCGAGGCTTTAAATAACTTTTATATCAAACTGAAACATTCTAAATTAATCAAGTGTTGGGCTTTTGTGGTGGAGAGGTAGGGGTTTTTTTTGTTTTTTGGTGGGTTTTTTTTGTTTGTTTGTTTGTGTTTGTTTTTGGTTTTTTTTTGTAAATCAGCATATTCAAGTACTTCATATATTTCTTATTCTTTTAAGGTAAAACTACTTATACTCACAGTATATTTGCTTAAGAGTAACAAGAACTTGATTTTGGAAAGATCACCGGTGTCAACGGCAACGATGAGGAGACACCGAAACTTGGAAGGGGCTCAGCCTTACTGCAGACCTGGAGTTCTTTAAATAGTTTTCTTGTTCCTACAACCACTTTCCTGGGGCAAGCAGGGGGTGGAATTTCTCATGCCATTGAAGTCTTTCATTATTGATAACGTTAGGGGAACGGCTCCTTTCCGCTCCATTTGATGCCCAACCCTATTTCACACCACCTCAGCCTTCTACAGCACAATCCCCTTGCAGCCACACTGGGTACATAGAGCGTGCGAGAACTGGTTGGGGCACGGCACTGCAAGTTCTGCGTGATGTCTTGCCCTGTAAATCTGAAGCCCTGTCAGGGTTTAAACCTGTGAAATGCAGTGGGAATTTAAACAATGATTCAGTTATGGGAGCAGGTGCTTGTTCAACTTGCTGAATGTTCATCCTGCTGTTAACAGCTTACACATTTATACTACAGTGCACGAAACAGTAAAGTCCTAGAAAGAGTATAAGGTGTTAACAACCACTACAAAATATTTCTGTAAGGGTACATTTCCTCCATTTCCCATCAACATAAATTCTGACAACAAAACCCAAATCCATGCATTCATTCATCTTCAACATCTGCTTTTAATTTACACATTAATAGAAGGCTACATTTCATCATTAAGTTTTCCTTATTAGTGATTGAATCAATATTTCTGCCCCTTTGGTAGTGTCAGTTCATTAGTTTCCTGAAGCTGATTAAGTTTATTCTGCTATTTCAAAAGGAGCCCATATTCTGTTTACACACACAAACAACACAGAACACGCTGCTTCCCAGACACTTCATGGCACATCTGCATCTCCTTAAGTGGAATCACTTCTTCATTAGCAGCAGTTCCCCTCTCACAGGCTGAGCCAAGGCTAATCCACGAGGAACCGCACCAGCCTGGTGGGCACTCAGCACACTCACGTAACCAAACACCATTTAATTAACTGGCAAAACCACACAATGCCCATGGCAATGCAAGGGTTCGTATTCTGTCACCCCAAATTATTTTTTCTACCCCTTTACTGAAATGAACTCTACACTTAAGACTACTGGTACAAATTCTCCATAGTTACAAAGTCTTTGGTAATACCAAACACCACAAACCGTGGAGAAAATCCCCAAGAGCAGCACTTAACAGTGTTCAACTGGTATTGTCAAAAACCAGTGCAGACACATTTTTGCAGCCTTCTCACTTAGGGGCACACAGAGCTATGCTGACACGTTCCATGGACCGAGGAAATTTTTAGGCTGCCCCTAAATTCCTCTGCAGTTGTAGGAGTTAGGAAAGAAGCTGAAACACAAATTCATGATGATGGGAACAGTTGAGTACCTGATCCCTTTGGAAATTATTTGCAGCAGTTAGATATACTGTCCTTTTCCTCTGCCAGAGATAAGAGCTCCGACAGCAAAAAGTATCATGTGAGCACTTCATAATCCCTTCCACTGCACAGACACTGGGTTTGGACCAGTTCTCTTTACTGGCTGACTTTGCACAGCAGGGAACACACACACGCACACAAAGTGCTGCCTCTGCCCAGCCTGGCACAGAAAACAGAAACTGAAATATCTTAATCAGGATGGCTCAATTTTGAGGGGGGAAATTGTATTAGAAGGGCAGGACCAACAGTTGGCATGCAGCCTTTTTTTCCTTCCATCACAAGGTCTGCTATCAGAACATCCCAGAGACAGCAATCAGAGGCACACTGCAGTGCCTTTGGGAACACAGATACCACAGGGTATTATACTGGGATTATGCACGCATCTCTTGGCAAATTCTCACCTGGCATTACATATTAAGGATTTCTGAGAGTTTGGTTCGGTGGTTGTTTGGTTGGTTTTTGGGGGGTTTTTTTGTTGGTTTTGTTATTTTTTTTTAAAGAATATTCATAGATCTGTAAATGAAAGTTTAGCTGAATTAATGCAGCTATCAAGCAAATAGTGTAAACGATGAACAATATTCTTTAGTAACTTTGAAAACTGAGAAATATGTGAAAGGCAGTTTATACAAACAACAGCTTCTGTAGCTGCATAAAGGGAGACAAACAGCTGACAAAACCCACATCACTTCTGTGCTTTCAAATAATCTGTTTTGACAGTGTCACAGCAGAGCACATACATTAGTGATTTCTCATTTGTATCAGCCTCACTGGTGGAGAATCCGAGTTAATTTCCCAACTAAAGCAAACCACATGTGTGTTTTACCACTTCCTGGCTTTTGGAAAAGCCCAAGTCCACCTATGATTCCCAGCTTATGAACCAGCTTCACTGTTTCCTTTGGAAGATGACAGGAATCCACTAATGATGTTAATGACTACAAAGTTTTAAAAATTGAGACAATTACTTCTTTCAGTCTCTAAACAGGTAATCAGTTGTGACCAACTTTTCTCAATTTGCTAACAATCAGTAGGTCTTAACTAAACATTTAAAAGCATAAGGACTTCATTTAAAAGTTTAAGTAGAATCAGTATAAAACTTAAATGACACCATCTGTTCTTAGCAGACCACATTCTTTAAGTGCTGGAAGTAGAACAAGGCCATATAGCTCATCAAAAAATAGAAAACTGCATGCTAAAATTAAGACATTTCCTTGAGATTCAACTCTAGATATATTCTAAGGAACCTTCTTAATTATTATCTACTAGCAAAGGGCAACATGTTCATTCATTTAGTGCTTATTACATAAGCCACTGAAGGGCATAGGAAAAAAATCCCTCTGGGATTATAGAGTGGGAAAAAGAACTATAAAAGTGATGTACAGTAATAAGAAAACATGCTTTAATTTGTTCTGTAAAATCAGAAAATGTGTACAAGGATTTAAGTGTATGAAAATATAGACAGTGTTTTAATAAGCTACAGCGAAAAACAGTAAAACTAAGTTTTACTCTGAAAGTCAGCACTATTAAATCAGTAGCTTCAACATAATGTATTCAAGTTGCAGAAAAAAAAGCTTTTTTTCTTTAATATTGAATAGCTGACATTCTCCTTCACGTTGCTGCAACAAGGGGCAAAGGAGTTTTTCACAAAATGGAGACACATTACAGCATCAACCATAGGAAGATGGATACACTAAAAATGAAAGTTGGGCACGTCTGTACTACAACTGCAACACAGAAACACGTGGCGTGTTCTATAACATTACAATTTGATGTTTTGAAAAACAGCCCTGTCTAAACCACAGTGCAAAGAAACTGCAGCATGTGTCCCACAGGAAGAGTCGGGAACTTGCATTCCCTCTCTGTGATGGGGGAAACTCCCAGGCCCACACCACAAACCATCCTGCTTCTGCTCATTAAGATTTTACTCAAATGGAGATGGAAGCTTAAGTTCTGTCAGCTACAGCTTTGTTGTTTGCTCTCTAGTCAGACCAAATCTTCCACTATCAGAGCACTTGCAGTAGAATACCTGAATTCCTTTTCCCTGAAGGATTTGTTTTCTTATTTACCAAATGGTTTGGAGCATGGTTTGGGGCGGAAATCCCAAGCATTCTCTGCTAAAAGTTTGTTAGAAAGGCTGCCAAGCAGGGAAGCTAAACCCGTCCTCCTTCCCCTGAAATGATCCCAGTCAATGCCTGAACTCGGGGAGAACGTGCAGCCCATGGGAGCAAGCAATGTCTTCCTCAAAAACACAACCCCCTGTGCTGTTCTCTCGGTGTTTTAGTGAGATTTTCTGAGCAAAGTAAACCCTGTAAATCACAATTTAGAAGGCAGGGGTGAGCAGGGTGAAGGTCCAACACTCCCACTGGAGCACCAAAGCATTCCAGGGTAGTTTGGGGTGACAGCAGGGGCAAGGGGCTGCAGGTGCAGGCCAGCTCTGGCAGCTCAGGACACAAGTCACTTTATAAACCTTTGCTCCCACTCTGTCATCTGCACATCTTGTGCAAAAGCATTTCCAGTACAGTGAAAGGATCCACACCACATCCCAGTTACAGCAACCGTTCTTTCTGCAGAAATGGAAAATGATCTGCAGACACGTTTGCAACCTAAAAGTGGCTTAGTTTAGATTTATGAACCTGCCTTACCCCGCTCCACAGCATTATTGCATTCACACATATAAAGCTTTCCAAGAGCACAAAGACACAAGTAAATTAATAGTACAAATGTTTGTGCTATAAATATGTATTTAATATTACAGTTTTAATACAGGCTCAGCCACATCACAGTTTGCAAAAGCTTGGTTTTTTCCAAGTTATGCCTTCTGAGCTTTCACTATATACTCATGCTGGAAAATCTCCCATAGCAAAATTACGGAGAACACAAAACAGACTTGAGTCTCTTTAAAATCACTGTCACATCTAAAGATCATAAAGCACTACACACTTAAAACGCATCCAGCCCAGCACTCAGTATCCTCCTATCCTCAATATCCTAATGACCAGCACACCATATCCGCCTAATTGCACTATCTTGAGGCACCTCAGGGAAGCTGGAATAGGGATAACAAGCAGCAAATCCCCACCCAAACAGATGTTGAAACTACAAAATCTCAGGAGGAAAGTATTCTCAGAAAACCTGCAGACACCACAACCAGCACCGAAGTATTCGAGAGCCCTCGTCACAACCCTCAGGCAGCGCGGCTGCGTTTGCACACACCCAGGAAAAGAGCAGCGCCAGAAGGGCAGGGAAGGGCTGGGAAAAGCTCCTCCCTGGCTAAGATCACCCCCTTTTCCTGCTCTCACAACTCATCTACGAAGCATCAGTTTACTCCCCACACCTACGAACACCTTCCTTGCAACCTCAAACTTGTCTTTTCCACTGGACAGGAAAGGAGTCCCTGCTTAGTTAGTCTGTTTTCTACACAACAGGATAATCTATTACCAGCTCTTAGTAACCATCATAGCAAGAAAAAACATTACCTGTTCCACTTCCGAAATACTTTTGATTTGTCTCCAGTATAAAAATAGAGTCATTTAACCTCTGCCTGATTTGTCAGTCTGTTCCCTACAGGCTTTGGGGCTGAAATTCTACCAAGTAGTTTGTTGATTTTCATTCCAGTAAATCTGAAGATATCAGCTGCTACTGAAGAATATCATATTCTCATTCAGAAGTGGACAAGAAGCATTTCAAACTCATTATATAATTTTCAGTGCTGGTACACTTACATTCTTTATAGATGACATTATTGATTTTCCCCTTTTGTTTTATAGAAACAAAGACATTTATGTTACCATCACTTCATTTGTAAAAGGGTTATAAATGAGACACAAGTGAGATGCATTGCCTGGAAATTGCGGATATGAGAATCAAACCATGCTGAAATACCTGAATACAATTATTTAGCTATGATTGTAATTAGCTGCATTTAAATCATAGTAATGAACTAATGGAGTAGTTCTCATGCAGAGGAAGTCAAAGGAAATCCATTACAAAGCTAATTAAACGACAGTCTTTAAGAAGAATAATGGTTTTTCTCCCTATATTAGGTCACGCAAAGCACTGAACTGTGTGCTTGGAACATTTCTGCCAGCAAGGCTGGGAAGCGCCACTCCCCTGTGCCTGTAAATCCACAATAAATTTTGCTTTAAGAGAACTTTTCACTTCAACAAGAGACAGGAAAAGATTTTGTTCTATTTTACGTGTGGATAGAATAAAAACAGGAGAGGTGTAATTATTATGAAGACAGAGCCCAAACCTCTGGGTCAGCCAGGAGCCAGCCCCGTCCCTGTCCCTGCGGGGCTGCTGTCCCCCAGCCCCAGTGGCCCCCTCACACCACTCTGCCAGCCTCAAGGAAAACTGCAGGAAAGAAAACAACCGACAGTTGTTCATAATTTCACCATATTAACTTTACTGAAGCCTATAATGAATTATTTTAGTAATGGCTTGTAATTGACCCAACAGATAAAGATTTATGGAAGATTCAACAAGGAAAGCAGAAGCAAATATCTGAGCAAAATTCCACTGCCATTTTTTGGATGGGGGTGGGGGAAAAAAGAAGGGGAAAAAAAGGAGAAGATGCCTAGAAGGGAAACACGGCTCCTCACACATTGGTTACAGCAAGGAGCAGAATGATGAATGACTGTGCTGTGCTGAAAGGGCACATGACAAGAATATATTGTTCTCACCTGCGGACCTCTAGTTTTCTCGGATTTTAATGAATCATAGTCCTTTCAGTTCACTTGCAAGTCTTAGCTCTTTACTCTCTGTACAAGACTAACATTTCTGTTCCCAGCATTCGTAGAACTGCTGTTGACTGAAGAATTTATGACTCAGCCCAGCTGACAGCATGCTGGAAACAGAAGAGATTTAGTCTGTCTTTCTCTACATTCCCAACAACATCTCATTTTTACTCAGGAAATATTCATCATTTTGTAAAATGTTCCCCCTGTTCCTTTAGCTGCAGCGTGGCCAAGGAGTCAAAGAACAAAACTGTGCTACACATATAAAAACACACACTTACTGAGAGGTTTTATTTAAAACTTTTATTATAACCATAGTCACAGCATGGAAAGTAAGTTCAGTGCTCCATCACCAACGCAAAAATTCAATTTCGGGGTGCAATAAACACTTTACACGTCTCTCCTTTAAACTGAGTTTAACAGACACATCTTTCTGCATCTGTCCAAGTCCTGATGTCTAATGGGGACTGTTAATGTTTCACCATCCCGCTGCACTTGATAAATAAGCAACTGCCAACCCCAAAAAGCTACCCAGAGGTGTTTAACCACCCTCCAAGGTTAATTAAAGACAAAGATTAAAGGGTGTAAAGCAAAAGTTGGGGCTTTTTTAAGCTTCTCCTTAGTTTCCAATAAAAGAAGAATTGAGCAACTACTGTATCTTGATGCAACAAAAACATCAAGTTTTTTATTTTAAAACTCCGTGTACAGTCAATTCTGCGCTTTTCCCAGAAGCCAATCCTTGCTTCCAGGTAAATCCCTGTGTTCCAGTAGAAAAGCTGCAGCTGTGCAGTAACTTGAAGCGTTCCAGGTTTGGTATTTGTTGTTGCCAGTGGTCACCATGTTCATCGCGCCAAGGGCAGAGATTGCAGGTAATCTGGAGTAAGCCACAGAGATGCTCTACACTGAGCACTCAGCTCTACACTTAGCTAGTGGCAGAAAAGTAAATAAGGGCACAGGAACAGTTATTAGAAACAGATTTTTGCCCATGACCACACAGTTAAACACCAGCAAATCTGTAAATAAGTTTTCTGAATCCCAGCGGAGAGCCTTCTCTTGATTAAAGGAGCTTCCTTCTATTTTAATACTCATGACTAAAATAGTACCACGTATGTTGATAACGGAAGGTGTAAGTACAATTTCCTGGTGGGAATCTGGCATTTTCCGTGATAAAACACTGCTTTTATAAGGTTAGAACTTCATTAAATCTAAAAGTTTAGACTCAGACTCTAGAAATTAAGCTTTAGACAAAAAAAAAAAAAGTCTGAAAAATTTTAGTTTGAGAACAGACAGTACATCCAATTATGATGCAGGTGCTAACGTGCAACTTGAAGTAACTCTCAGAATGTAGTTTTTACTTTTTGAATACAAAATAGAGATTAGGTCACCAAATGAGTCATCTTTCCTCTCATCTGGAAACAACACAGCCACTTAATTAAATGTGTGTGTGGTGGTGGGGGGTCTCCAACCATAATATTCATAGTTTGAGGAGTTTATATTTTAAAGCTAAAGCCATTTGTTTAATTCTAACTGCAGCTTTGGGGGCAGGGAGGTGGGGGATCCAACAGAAAAGTCAAGTTCTCTGACATCACTTAGAAAAGTAGATTTCCAAAAACTTTACAGACAACCAGAATTACTCACAGCCTAAGCTGCACTTTGCATTGGCAGTGCCAGCTGATTCCTCACCCAGAGGCCTCGACTTCAGTGCCTGCTCCTCCTCTCATATCAATACCAATAAATCCTCAGGGGGCAACCTAGATGGAGCAGCTTTCAAGCCACAGGCCACTCATACAAAATGTATGTGCTCATACACCATGGATTCTCAGGAGGTAACAATGATCAGTATTAGATAATTCTTCTAAATAAATACTGCTGTAACGTCCTACTTTATTTTTATACCTAACTCAACATCACAGAGGGTAGCAATGCTAATAACCTTACACCTGACAGTAGAAAAACTGGACAAAAAATCCTAGAGCACAGGCAAGTGAAAGAAAACCTTTGACTAAACATACCTGGAAAGAAAAGGAATACATGTGATGGTGAAAAACATTTTCCAAAAAAAGACTCAGCTGCTGCTTGCACTGCAGTCATGGCCTAGTTTCCCATCAATCATCCTATAACTCATGCCTGACTTTCTCTTGAACCATAAATCCAGAATGGCTCTCCGGTTCCAAAGCCCTGTAACAAAATCTGACAATCCTCCTTTCTGATTTTTCGTTTTTTAATAGTATTTACAAACACTTCTCCCGACCTTAGTTTAAAAACTGATGGATTTTGAATTCAAACCATACTAAATATTTGCCTGTCACCAAAATAATGCCACTCAAAGACTTTATATGTCAGTTCACACATTAAATGTATAATGTATTTTTATGCTGCTACTGACCCCTTAAATCAATAATCTGAATTTAAGTCGACTGGAATCACTGCTTTGTCTGTTTGACACTTCTGGCATCTGGAATAGCTTTAGCAAATGCAAAATAAACCACAGGACAAAAACTATCAGAAGCAAGACCATGCTCAAGATGAATATATCACTTAAACACATTTAAAGGCAGGATCAGGTATCAGATTTTTTCCTTAACTGAGATTTATCTCCCTCTTTCTTTCCAGCATACTTGCAGCAGCACATCAGACGACTTTGATTCAAATCAGACAGTCTGATAATTCCAAGGCAGTGTTTTTAATTCCTCTTACATAATTAAATTCCAAAAACTGAAATAGAATTATATATTCCATTTTCTCTGTCCTAGAATTTCTTAGCACTCCTATGCACCAAAAGGAAATGTGACAGGATATCACTCACTACTTCCATTGAAAAATTTCTTAGAGAACGAGGAAACTCAAAATTACCGTGTTCTTAATTAATCTTAAAATAGAGTAAGATTGCAGACTTAAAAGTTACATTTTGAAAATACTGATCTCATCCCTGAAATAAAGCTCCTGTGATCACACAGCCACCTCCAACAGCCATCATACTTCCACAGCAAAGCTTTTCTCATTCTGACCAACCAGCACCTCAACCCTGTACACCAACTCAATTCTTTCAGCAGCCTAAATCCTCTACAGCATCACTCAAATTTGCCTGGGATGTAGTCAGACTACTGTCACCAGTAAATCAGTGAAGCTGTCCACAGGAGCAGCCCCAAACAAGCCTTGTCCACAGCCAGGAACGTACCCATGCATGCCTTATTTTTCCTAATACAAAGCTATTCCAGAGCCTTTCCGTTTCAGAGAGTTAATCACTGAAGCATCTGACTGCACTTTTACTGCAGAACGGTGCTGTTTAGGAAAAAAAAAGGAAAAAAAAAGAAAAAACAAAAAAAGAAAACCCAAAAAAGTTACATCTATCTATCAATCTGGTATTTCAAGTGAGTTTTTTTTGAGAACAGTCTCAAAAGTAATTATATATGCCTTCCTAGCATAACTTGGAAACACTTCTTTATACTCAACCTCATAAAACTCTTTTCATGTTACTAAACCTGAATAACTGCACTGTTCTGAAACCGCAGGGTTACAGCTCACTACAAAGCATTTCAGAAACTGAACGGTATGAACTTAAAAATATCCTGACCTTTGTATTCTGTTGAGTCGAAAATTTAGTGCTTTTCTTTTGGACCTCTCCACGTTACACAGTGTGTTGAAAAGGCCAGTGCTTTGGTCTTCTTAATCAAAAGGTGAGCAGTTCCTGATCCGAGACTGAAATCTCTCCTAGTTCCACCAAACCAAAGCCATGGCTCTAAAGCACATTCCCACCTCCAACATGTGCAAATGAAGGATTATTTCTCTGCCATCCTCACACGTGCATGACAAGGGGCTACGTTTGTTTCCTTATGGTGCTTTTTTGTGTCAAGTGGAGAGGGAAGAACTGGCACCAGCCAGCAGAAACCGTCATCACTTGTGTCACTGGTCTTGGCATGTTCTGGTTCAGCTGGAACCTTCTGGAGAAAGCACTGAGCCTTCTGCAGGCATAGATGGCACAGCAGGACATGAATCTGGAGCTGGACACAACAAAAATCCTGAAAGGACCATCTAAATGCTTCCCAACAACCCTGTCATAAAGCGAAAACACTCTACTAGAGCTGATGAAGTAGGAAGTTTCAAGGACAAGAACAAGCTACATGGCATTTGTGGAAAGGCAGGAGGTCACTGACACAACTGCTGAAGGAAAAGATCCACTCAGCCAGGAATGAGTAGTGACAGGAGGAAAATGCCTTGGTCTCAAAGTTAAATGGAGCTCTGGAAATAAGATTCCAAGGTATATTACTGGTAATGCCAATGAATTTTTGTGTGGCCTTTATGACATTTAAGTCCAAGTATTCAGTTCTCCTGATGGATTGCCGGTATTGAAAACAGTAGAGGGTCACACTGTAGATATGAAATCTGGGCTGCTGTTCTTCATTTCTATAAACTGAAGGACATTCACCTCAAGTATTTTCTGCCTTTCATTCTTGGAAACACCACTGCAGCAAAGGATAACTTGTTACGTTTGCTACAACTACTTAGATGTGTCAATAAAGTTACTAAACCCACTCCTTGAATATCAAAAGTAGCCATGAATTACAACAAATTTTTTTTTAAATCTACTTTTTGCAGTGAATCTGGATAATATTTGCTATGCAGAGCTTCAAAGGGAGGCTGGTGTTACGGTGAAGCACTGGTGACGTGAGTGGCAGTGCCATCCTTGCTAACCTGTGACACAGAACAGACACATTTGTTACCAACACAGGGACCCTGCCAGGGCACAGCATGCCAGGATTTCACAGGGCATGGGACTGCCAGGATGGCAGTGGGGCATCACCGCAGCCCCAGGCCAGCAGGGACACCAGGGCCACCAGCCCTCCCCCGAGGAAAAACACGCAGAGCTTTACGGGCTGCAGCAGCTACGTATGGGTATGCTGCACACTGTAAATTCCTTTACCCTTATGGAAATTCCTAATGCTGTGTGGCCCAGAGAACGAATATGATCCCCTTTCAAAGGCCCTTCTTCAGAGTTTCCAAGCCTGGCTTTTTCCTACCGTCTCTTCCTGCTTTTCTGAGCAGACCTTTGCAGAGCTGCAGGACTCGAGGATGGGGTGGGGGTAAAAAGGGAAGGAGCTCTCCCAGAGCAATGCATTCCATACATTATTTGGGTAATGGTGCTGTAGTTTGTGTTTGGGTTTAATTCCCTTCCGCCCCATTTAAAATATCAATTCTTAGCTATATTCCTGCTGAAAACTTGCAATGTTTCATGGTCAATTCCCTCAACTCCCATTTCTCTGAGCACCAAAGGGAAAACCCTAACAGGCTGGGTTTGGTCACAGCTTTAACGTTTGGTGAATTCCTTCAGCTGTGTAATGCAAACCTAATATTTTATAAATAGCTGGGAGAAGGTTCTCAGGTAGTAAAAACCGCTGAGTGAATTTAGATTTCCTTCTGCCCTCCCACCATCATTTTCTTCTTGTTCTCTCTGTTAGGAGGGTCATTAGTCATTAAAAGACCTGTTGGTCCCTTATTACCTTCAGACCCCATTTGTGCCCCAGAGATGATGCCAAAGTGCTTTAAAGAACAAAACCCTAGAACAGATGAGGAACATTGAGCACACCCTCAGACAGAGGCCCCAGTTCTGTGTCCCACAAACCCTGTGCCTGATGTCAACCTGTTAAACAGCTGATATTTTAAGATTTATTATATATTATTTATTATATATTAAGATGCTGCTTCACTTAATCTCTATGTTCTGACTCATAATAATTTTTTTTCTTCTAAGACAATCTTCTTATACCCAAAGCGAGTTAGAGGATGCTCTATTAGTTCCTCTGAAGAGTCAGTAATAGGCTTTGAAAACCTTGGATGTTAGAAATTTACTCACTTTTGTGGGGTTTGTGATCGCTGGTTAGTAACAGCCTCTTTGTCCTCTGTTCATAAACACAAAAGTTGGATTGCACTAACAAGCTGTCTCTGAAACTTTCCAAAGGAATTGTATCAGAAGCCATGTACTAACCAAATAAAAACCTAAATAACCCCAAACCTTCATCTGATGTCCATCACCATCTCAAAAGAGTAAAATTGTATTAAAAACCTCCAAAAATTTAGGCTTCCAAAACACCACTGCTCTAATAAAGGAGTTTTCTTACTTAGATCTTCAAAAGTATTAATTTTAAATCAAGTCTGCTGATATTTTCAAATGCCACAGATGATACCTCTGCAATATTATTAATTTGACCCATATACTGAGATACAATTAAACCCAAGGATGTGTTTCCCTTCAGGTTAATTACTGTTTGCCACTAAATTGCTTTTGAGCTGAAAAAGTGTTCAGAGGTTAAAAAGGCATTAGAAGGTCACACTTTGCCTTGAAGTTAGAAAGAAAAAAAA